>JAAGAY010018037.1:3147-19149 GCA_011801015.1 Ardeotis arabs | reverse complement strand
CTTTAGGGATGATCCCTTTTCTGGCTTTGGAAAAGGGAATGTACCTGGTAGAATTGCTGGAAGATCAAGTGTACCACAGTACACTGAATAAAAATGATACTAACTTTGAAAACTCAGATAGCTTATTTTTAGTTTACATTGGGTTTTTCCCCTCTGCCAAATCCTTGAGACTTAGCTGTTGCATAGTTTTGGGCTTATAATCATGCCAAGGTATACCAGAATTACAAATCCTTTTTTAGATCCTTACTTTAAAACAGATGCTGGTCTTATTTCTTCTGCTAAAATTAGTTATTTATCACTAGAGATTTAAGTAATCTTTCACTTCCTGCCTTTTTCGGGTTCCTTTCTTCGTTAAGAACGTATTGAATTTTCATACAGCAGAAGAATCAATTTCAGCTCTCCTTTTCTGCCTTTTGTTCCTCCTCTCTCTAGCAACACCGAGTTTTATTTGCCAGACGAAAAGACAAGCTGACATTGTTATTAAGACTAAGTAGCAAAATGGTACTGATTTCTTTTCTTTCAGATCTCTATAAAAATGGTCTTCAGAGAGCTAATTTTGTACCATTCATTGCTGTGCTGAAGGTAAGGAGAGTCACTTGTTAAATGCTTTTCAATTTCGCCTGCTGTGTTAATAAATCAGGGATCTGTACAGGATTGCTTTGATACTAGTTTCCAGATAAGATGTATATGCTTTAATTGCTTGTGGCAAAAATAATTGAAGGTAAGGCAAAAAGGAAATCTTCCTCTCTAGAATTAACATGTCTTGAAAGCTGGACATTTTTAGTATGACAAAAAGTTACCTTTTTGACTAAAGTAGGAGAATTTGTTTGTTTGGGTAGGATTTTTCTTACTGGTGTGTATCAGCTGTGCTACACACAGCTACACTGTGTTGTACTTGTGAACATCTTACATTTATTTTGCTACAAAAACTTGTTGTTCCTTTGGTGTAAGGAAAGTAGTGTTTGGTATGTACCCCTCAATTACCTTGTTTCTGGGGGGTCTTTCTTGTGTGTAAGTGGTTTTCTGAATGGGTATTTGTGAGGCTTCACATAATGTTCAACAAACAGCACGCTGAAGCAAGCTTTCTGGAGTCTGCATGTTGTGATGTGGAAGGCCGTAAACTTTATAGTTGCTTCGTTTACATTAAAAAATGGAACATCCTTTCTCGGTATGAATAATACAATCAGTGCTTGTTTTACTATTAAAAAGAGTATATGCTAAAATCACACTTTTGAAGTTCTGGGCAAGTTGCAGATATTTTTAATTCACAAGCTGTGATTGTATTGTTATGTTATTGAGGGCTAGCATACAGCTCCTGTATCCTGCTCCACCTGGGTTGACATGGCACATAAAATGGAAATAACAGCACTTTCCTACCTCACAATAACATTGCCAGCATAAATACATCAACAATGTTAACTGTATCAATATCTAAGATAAAAGAAAGGTAAGGTAGAGTTTAGGGTAGGTTTGGCTTAGTGAGAAGAAATTTGGGATTGCTGAATAGATACGTTGGTTGGGTGTTTCTGTTAAGGTGGTCAACAGTAAAGCAGTTGACAGTGTCTTGGATTTTCAGTGGGGCATTTTGGAATCATAAGATTGCTTAATTGCCTAAGCACCTTTGAAAATCCCATCTAATATTGACATTTGAGCAATTAGCAAGTTTCAAAGTTCATATGGCATTGACATGAATGTGGCACTCCTATGTGCCTCGGTATGGCTGTGTATCAAGTCAGGGAGGTTACCAGTGAAAGTGGTTCTTACCTGGATGGCTTTAGGAAAGTAAGAAACGTACAAGTAGATTAATAACCACTTCCACTTCAGATTCTTGATAAGGATTTATTCTGCAGTTGACTGCATTGCGTGCATCATAGAGCATTTTAAAGAATAATAGTACTTTCATATGCATTTGCTTTTTGAAATGCAGTGTCCACGGCAAATCTTTATTTTCTGTATGTCTTTCCTTGTTTGACTCTTGTTTTTCTTTCTTGATAAATGTAAGGCTCTTTAATTTCAATGATGATCAGACTGAAAGAATATTTATCTGTATGCTTATTTGTAGTTTCCTTTTTTCTCTTTTTGACTAGTTGAAGAAAAAAAATGAAATGTAGTTTATGCATATAGAACACCTCATCAGGACTAGAAAAATAATCTAAATTTTTAGAAGGGACCTTGTGGATAGAATGCAGAGAGAAGCCCTAACGGTAGATTGGGGTTAGAGCTGCGACAAGTAGCACAACCCAGACTAGAGTTAGACAAACATTGCCATAATAAAGATGAAGGGAGAAAAAAGGTTTCATTTAGCACTATTCACAAGACCCTTTCTAAAACTTTCTAAAATTATGGATTACGTGTCATCCATTTTTCACCTACATCTTTAAGTTTCAACGCTGCTTTAAATATATCTGCCTTTAATGTCACTTTAATAGATGTTACTGATATAAAATTATTCATTCCCAAAAGCATACTGCTTAAAAGGTGGGTCAGAGGAAGCTTATCAACAAATGCTTCTCTGATCTTAGTTGGAAAATGGAAGGGTAATAGCAAAGTATTAAAAATAATAATTTAAAAAATTGCAAATCTGCATTTTTTAATTCAATGCATCAGAAGTAGGCATTTAAAAAAACACACAGGAATGTATTTTAAAGTAAGATTTTAACAAGTGACCTTTACATTACAAAAGCATGGATAGAACTAAATGGATATTCTGGCTGTGGTGGTTGGAGAAATGCAGGTTTAGGTGTCCCCGGCGTGTGTATAATCTGTACCGTGGCATCTGTGTATCTTTTCTCATGGCAGTGGTGTTAACGGATGGAATAGGTTCTGCATCAGCTGTTTATAGTTCCATATGTGACTTGAGGAAATGTAAAAAAAATATCTTCCAGAGTTTTGCATGGAAACATAGTGGAAAAATGTTACACTGGATGCTTCCGGATGTGATTTACTATCTTCTGTACCTTCACCTTATTCCAAGTGCCATGTGTGTCATTCTCATCTAACCTGTTCCCTGGCCAGGGCTTTGACAGCTTGGACTAACTTCTGTCTTAGTTTTCTCTGGATTCAGAGCATCCTATAGGGCTTTTGTTTGGGGTTTGGTGAATGGGTGGGTTGGTTTTGTTTCTTTGGGAAATTAACTCTTGTGATCATATATCTTAAAATAAGGCTCTAGCACTAAAAGTAGTTCAAGTTCAACACAGGAGCTTCAAATTCTTTTTAATATTCTTGGAAAGATGGGATAAGTGGAAGGTATCGACAATACATTTCTGTGAAGAGATGCTTCACTTGAAATACATTTCAGGCTGTTTCCATTCCTGATAAATGGAACGCATAGTTGGAACAGGTAATTGTTATACAAAAATTTTCACTTCAAATGATCAGAAGAAACTGTTTCTTTCCTAGATTTAGAATTACGCATATTCATCCTTGATTTTGTTATTTTTGTTTTCTTCAGGTTGTGTAATTCCAGTATCTGGTTTGGGGTTCCTATTTCTTGCAAAGATAATTACGAACTAACTTCTGTGGAATAAACAAAAAGATGAAACAGTGCTCTAGGGAAGATATGGTCATCTTGCAAAGCTTGTCTGTATTAAGTTCTGCTTCTTAGGGCCATATAAAAGCTTCAGGTCTGAAGCCAGTGGCTGCATAAAAGCTCCAGGTCTGTGTATATGGGGAGGCCAGTAAGACTACTGGCAGCTCTTCCTGCCTTACACGTGTCCCCTGCCTAGTTCTGAACCTATCCCAGTGTTCTGATCTTTTGAAGTCTTAAATAGCTTGAGATCAAAATTTTCAGTGATTCTTTAAGCCTGTAACTTAGAGGTAGTTTTCGTGAACAGGGAAGAACTCTCAATTGATCAGTTCATTGTTGTGGCTAAAATTCTTTGGGACACAATATTCTTTATGGAAGGACTTAGTTTCTGCAACACATAAGAGTGCTTCTTCAGTCCATGAAATTTTACAAAGATAGAGCTTTACAGAGATAAGAAATATTATGGAGGAAAATCTTTTAATTCTGTAATTGCAATTAGATTCAGTCCCTTCTGATTGAGCTTTTAATTTTGTAGCATCTCTTACCAAGCGTTTTAAAGTGGAACTTCTAAGTGAGATTTTTTTTTTTCACAAAGGCAATTTTTGAAAAGAAAAACAGTCATTGCTCACCGTTACTTGGTTCAAGTGCTTATGGCAGAAATACTCCAGAAATTGTTAATATAAAGCAACGTGAAATATAAACACTTTCTAAACATTTAAAAACTGATTTACAAATAAAGCGATGTATCTTTACCAACTTGTTGTGAGATCTGAAGTGAGACTCTTCAAAAAAAGAGAAAGCATGCTTTAATTTAATGGTTTGGCAGTAACTATGGCAACAATTTATTTTTTACACATATTATATAAAGACATTTCCATCAACCCTCAACTGTTCTGGAATTCTAATTCAGTTCAATGCCTCATTCTCTGGACAATGAGGAAGGAAAGCTCCTCCAGTAGTTTGTTGTGTAGAGTCTATAAGGTAAATGAGCAGTTCTTGAGCTTCCAAAATTTTCCTGGAACTGTAGCATGAAGTTTTAAAATGTCAAGCTGAGTCAGAATACCAAATACTTAACTTCTACATTGTGCCAGGTTTTCTTCATACAGTAGACCTGCACTGCACTAAATTCTAACTGAAAGTCAGGGCCTTTCATAGCCTGAGTGAACCTGTAAAAGGTACAGTTTTAAAATAAAAGGTTTGGCTTTAACTAAAGTGAAAGAGTTAACAAGAAGCCTGTTGTCAGTAAGACATGAAATTACGGTAAGCTTCCTATAGTGAACTTTTTTTTCTTCTACTATTAGGGATCAAATAATTATTTGTTTTAAAACTATTTGGTTAAAATAACTCTTAACAGTAAGCATTGTACACTCGTCTCAAATAGAAAGCAGCGTATTCTTATATGCTGTATTGTTCACTGTCTTTCTCAAAATTGGTTAATGAATATTTATTGACATTGTTGCCTACTCTGGTTTTAATTAAAATATACCCTTTCTTACAAAACAAGAAATGGAGGAATTTAAGTATTTTTACTTTTCATAACTTAGTTTGAATATGCAAAAAAATACTTGGTTTAAAGCATCTAGAGCTGTCCCTAAGGAAATTGTGGGAGTTAGTTTTCTACAAAGGCATTTGGTAGATATAAAATGTCTTTGATGGTGCACTCAGCTTTTGTCCAACCACCTGTGTGAGAAATGGAGGGATTTGTTGATTGGCGGATCTGCCTCTTTTACCACCCTCCCCAAAAAAAGTCATCTCCTTGATGAAATTGATTTGTCAGTTTGTTCCAGTCTAATGGTGTGATAGCCCAGCAGCTTTCAGTATGTTGAATAGTTAAAACCTGCTTTTGAGGTCAGTGTCAGCCACTCTGACCCCTGTGAACTGTCACCTGAGTCAGAATTGCAGGGATTAGGCCTTTGATATTGTGATGGCTTTGCCTATCAATTGACTTTTTCATTACCGAAGATGTTGAGCCTTTTGTTTCCCTTCTTAGTATGTAACCAAGCAAACTCCTAAGTAGAAGGAGCATTTGTTCTTGTTCTCTCTCTCTGCAAGTAATAGAAGTACTCATCTTTTGTGAAGCATACCTAATTAAACATAGAAAAAATTTAGAATAGAAAATATAGCATGATTGCAAGTATTTCTGTGCTGAGCATAAGTATCATTTCTGTGTAATTTTAGTTTGACAAATTTATAAGACTGTTGTGTTTAGAAAGCAAGGTGTCAGATAAGAAGTTACCAGCTCTTTCTGCATTCAGCCTTCTAAAGCCTCTGTGTATGTGTTAAATTTAAACACAAGGATTACTTGAATTCTGTAGTTCAGAGCACTTAACTGTTACAATATTTTGTAATGTACCTATTGCTTGTAATGTACCTATTGTGTTCTCTAGATATTAAGCTGTTCAGTTTGTTTACCTTCTACGTCTAGCTTACGCACGCTTGCTCCTAGACTGTTTAGATGTAGATCAAAACTTTATCTAAGGATAAAATAGTTGCTACTGTAGCTCAGTGTCAGGCTTCCTGCCTTCTCAGTTCCTTCTGAGTTCTTGCTTTGTTAGTTTACTCCTTTATTAAAATGAGTAAATCAAAGCATATCATAGATATGGAATAGTTGATTCCTGGTGTATCAGGGTAAATTAGTCTAATTACACGTGGCAGTTTTATTTGCTTGTGATGTAATGTGAAATGAGGTCCTGCCTCCCCCCAAAAAGCCCGAGCCAATTAATAAAGCTTTTAAGCTCTTTGTCACAGGCCACCGTGGAGGTCTGCAGAGAAGAACTTTAATCCAATAAACATTTCATTTAGATCATGAAAAGAAAGCATGAGGAGAAGCTCCTACAAGAGAGGGTGTTACCAGCAGTTCTAGCCATGAAGAGATGTGAGGAATTTGCCAAATTAACCAAGAGGCCTTCATATTTAACACATAAATGTGTCAAAACTAATAATAGAATAATTTAATTTGAGTTGAACCTTATATTGTTAAAATTCTAAGAAGCCACAACTGTTTTCTTCAAAGACTTTACTGTTAAGCTGGATGGACAGGGCAAGGGGAGGTTGTGAGAAACCCAGATAGCAAATAACACTGGCTGAAGCTGGTGGAAAAAAAAAAAAAAAGGAATAGATAATTAGGTGTAATTAGCGTGTATGAATTGTTGTCTCCCTGCCCTTGGCTTGAATAAATTTTGGAGAAAAAAAAAAACCCTAGTGGTGAAAACGCTTTGATGTAAGAAGAGTCATTGTGGTTTGGCAGCATAAAGGCAGTGTTTTATGCTTCTTACATAATGGTTGTGATACAGAAAGAATGAATGGACCCCGCACCCCCCAGCCTGCTTTACAGCAAGGACTTTTGGATTCCCTTGAAACAAAATGCATCAGAAGTTTTCAGTTGTTGGTAATGAGGTAGTGGACCTCATCAGAGCTAAGCGTAAGCCATCTTTAGCCTTTGTTTAGATCTTAATCGCATTTTTTTTTTTATTCTGGGAAATCTAGTTTCGTAAATCAATACTACTTTTTTTTTTCTTTTTTCTTTTTTTTTTTTTCCTGCCTGCCAACAGTTCTGGCAGGAGCAAAGGCTAATACTGGGAAAAGAAATACAAATCAAATGTTAAAAAGAAAAACAACAGCAAAAAAGAAATCTAGACAAATAACTCCATCCAGGGTATAATTTCAATGAAGTAGATGTATTGGGGTGAATTTGACCCTTAGCTTACGAAACATCATGTTGTAAATTTGGAGTGAACTCTTGGCATTTGTTTTTTACAGAACACCACAACTTGTTTATTAGGAGATTGAGAGTTACAGTCATTATTGGTTCTTTAGCAAAACTGAATGTTTATACCGTGGTTTGTGGGTTGGTTTGGTGTTGGAGGTGGGGTTTTTTGTTTTGTTTTTTTTTTTCTTCTTTTTTTTTGTACTGATAGTTACTCTGTGGGGAAGTTTTTTTGGTTTGGTGGGGGTTTTTTTGTTTGTTTGTTTGTTTTCCTAAGAGATATAAAATGGGGAGGGCTGTTCAGTATAATTCTTACTGCATGGAAGTTTACTCTGCTATTCTTTTGCTTTCTGACTGGAAAAAGAAGTGGCTACTTGTCTTCTACTCAGCACAGCCACATCTATACCTCCTAAATTCTTTCACTTTTGCTTGAATATCTGAAATGCTATTCACAGAACAGTACATTTTAAGAGTTTCTGTCTTTATTCATGCACCATTATTTTACAAGTTAATTGTCTATTTTTCTTCTTCTTAGGGGGTAGCTGATTTGTAGCTAGACATTAAAATAAGTTATTGAAAAGTTGTACAATAGATCGTATGTTCCTTGTGGTGGTAAGAATAGTGGGGTTCCTTAGTTATTAGAGTTTTGAAGGCTGTAATGTAAACTTGTGCAACTTCCATTGAATAAATTTCACCTCTAAATTTATCTCTGCTGAACTCTTCAGTTTGAAGTTTAAATGTTCTTGTCACGAGTGTAAGAAAAAGATTAATTAAAAAAATTATATCTGGCAGTGTTTCACTTCCCAGATCTTTGTCCTCTAGGTCCATTTGAAAATAATTCACAAATAAAATGACTGTCCTCCAAAATTAACCTGAGGATAATTAGTTTTGTGGATATTGTACAGTATTCTCAGATGACATTTTGAAAGTTTAACTCAAAACTTGTTTGTAAGGTTTTTTGGGGGTTTGAGGTTTTTTTTTGTGTTTTATTTTGTTACAGTGTTTACAGTTGGAACAAGCATGAAGTGTCTAAGGCTATTGTAGCAATTTCCCATATTTTGTTATTGTAGAAGAATATGGGGGAAAAGACTGTAA
This sequence comes from Ardeotis arabs, assembly GCA_011801015.1. NCBI lineage: Eukaryota > Metazoa > Chordata > Aves > Otidiformes > Otididae > Ardeotis > Ardeotis arabs. The sequence continues at coordinate 10,822 of JAAGAY010018037.1, read as the reverse complement.
AAAATTAGTTAACCCCTTAAAGCGTTACGCTGTTTTGTAGAACAAATATCCTTTTGTACTTGAAGTTGATTTGATCTCTGAAAGGCAACACCTGAATATCATGCAAGACTAAGTAATTAGGCCTGATTGTAAGGGGTTTTTTTCAGGTATAGGTCACAGGAAATTCAGTTAGGGTAGAGTATGTACAAAGCTAAGAAATATGCAGATTTTCTGTTGTAAGATTGTATAAAAATTATTTACCGTTAATACTTGCATAAAGGTTAGAAAGGTTGATGAAGTGATATTTAGTTTTGCTTTACTATTCACTGCGTGTCAGAATGTAATTATGACTGATTCATGAAACTGTCTTAGCAATGAACCATCTTTATTAAAATGCTGATCAAGACAAGAGCTGACAGTAATAAAGAATAGAACATTTTAGTCTTGTTGCTTTTGAATGATTGCTAATTACCCCAGAGGTCATGTATAGTACTTATGAGGATTCATTGACATTTTCTTTAAAAGTCTACTGTTTCAACAACATCTGAACGGGGAGACAAAAACTGTATGCACACCTAACAATGCTTGGACCAAGTTTTTATCCACCACCAAATACCTGATTATTCCCCTCCTGTTGAGTACATCTCGTTCCCCTGGATTTGTGTAGCAGAAAGTTAGGGGTGTTACAAACTTGATTTACTCTTTTTAAAATTTATTTAAAAATTTTTTTTAACAAGGCCAATTTTAAGCATGGATAAAAGGAACAGCCCTTTGAAGGTTCTGCACCTGTGCCATGCTTGCTCATGACTTAATAGTCTGATTGATCTCCTTTTAGAGCTGCATCAGAGAAGAAACACAGCATTTAACTTCATGCACTTCTCTCAGCGGGCCGTGGACAGACCTGCCCAGCTCGGGAGTCCCAGTTAGACCAGTTTCACGTTCTGAAACATACTGCCGATTTCACTTGCTGATGACTTTGAGAGTACACCAAAGTTAAAACCTGAGGGTAACCTTTGTAGGTCAGAATTTTTTTTTTTCATGACACACTGTTTTTGCTTGAGAGGACTCTTGTTCTACCGCAGTTATGAATAATTTGGGAAAATGCCAATTGTAATGGTATCCTTTGGATGGAGAAACCTTTTCTTGAAATCACTTAAAGAATTTTAAGAAAAAAGAAATAAAATTCTTGTTGATAATATAACACTATATGGAATCAAATAATGAAAAATAAAAATGGTTAAGTCTAGTGAGCTCTATTTAGCTGAGGAACTCTTCCTCTGTTGCTGGCTGAGGGTTCTCATCAAGTGTCTGTATGTTGTATGATGCGAGATAATTTTTCTCTCTTAGGCTGGATGTAAATGTAGGAGAAGAATTATTGGCAATGAACAATCTCATTATCTTCTGATTTACTGGAGGGAAGGAATATTAGTGATCCTATGTATTGTTAATGGAGACCAAATCAGCAGGACAGGTGTGGAGTGTTTTTTAGTGGGGTGGGGAGTTTTTTGGATATAAGTTAATACAAAGAGTTAGATGCTGGGAATGCGTTTGAAAGGGGAAGGGAATATCTATGTGGAAATTATGATACCTTTTGCTCAGAAAGAGTGGTTAGAAGTTGTACTTCTCAGGTAGGCATGGCTTGGTTATTAATAGTAAATGTTCTAATGTGGTTGTTAAGAACTACACCAGAGGCCAAGAGTATTAACTGTGCAGCTTTGCATGCCTGAGTGTTGGACTGTACTCTTCTTTGCTCATATGGAATGTGTATTTGATACTGCAGATGCAGTGCTACTGCTACGTTTGCAGGTGTCTAGTTTGACCTGAGTGTGAAAGGCTGAGGGAACTCAGCAGGTGTGGGAATTAAGGTAATAATCCTCTGAAGGTGAAGCACTCTCACATCTCTATCCCCCTACACTTTCTCTTGGAGGTTCCCAGATAGTGTTTGTCTGAACCTGTGGGCTGATGGGATGATTTTGTATGTTGGTACTTTGGTTTTGTTGGTACTTTCTTAAAAAATGCCATTGAAGTTCAGAGCAGAGAATGACAATTGGGTTGACTTATGGGGGTCTTCAATAAGGTTAAGAAATACCAACTCACCTGCATTATCAAGGGTCGTGAGCTGGTCACAATATTTGAGCTCATAGAGACACATCGTATTTAGTAGAGTGGACCATAGGCCATCTATTAGCATTTCAGGGTGTTTGTGGCACATGGGAAACACATGTCTTGAGAACTTGCAGGTTATCTAGTTAACTCTGACTACCTTTTTAAATTTTCTGAAACCTTTGTTCCTATACTTAACAATCTATCATGTCATGTACTTTAATTTCTTGAGCACTTAAACATTTTAATATCTACCATCCTTGATTGCAGCAACAAAGAAATATTAGAGGTGCTTAAAGGAAGAAAAATGTCTTTATATTAGTCTATATTTAATAACTTTCTATAATAGGTATGCTGAAAGTCTAATTATCTATTCTATCTGAAGACTGCAGTTTTAGGTGTTCTGCCTTGACTTGAGTCTTGAGGCTTTGTCTTTTTTCCTTCTGGAATAAAAAGTTTTTCTGCCACTTAAGTGGAAATGAGTGCATGATCATGCTGGATTTTTAACTTACTAATTGCATTTTCAATTCTGTAATTGTATTTGTTCTTTGTATACATAAATACATAAATGACTTCAAAATAAATTGTATGACTAATTAATTTTATGCATTTGAATTGAATAGGGTAAGTCAGACTTGAAATATCTCAACACAATAGAAAATCTTTTGGAAACTCAAGATGGTTTCACAAGAACAGACTAGAATAGCTGTAGCTTCAATTCTGAGTATTTATTTCAAAATCAATGTAGAAGTTTGCCCCAAGTAAATGAAATTTGAAAGTTTAAATATCTATATTAAAAAATGTAAACCAATAGTTAAAGTTATGGCTTTGACAATTGAGTGCTAACAATCTGTGAGCAATCCAGTTAGTTCTTTGGTGGTTGATTAGGATTCTGTGGTGGTGATTAGTGAGTGTGAGGATGCAATCACATCTGTAGAGTTTAATCAGTCTGGTGCTGGAGAAATTAGCCTAAAGATGGAGAGAGAAACTAGAACTTCTGTATGTAATCCTAGTAGGGTTTTTCCCCATGTTGCAAAATGATGAAGAGTAAAATTAGAGAAGCCTGCCATTTATTTTATTCTTTCCCTCTGGAGTTTGCAGGGTTTGTAAGTGATAGTATAGATTTTCCAGTTCTATGATGCAGGAGCATAATGTCATTGACACCTGTGAGGGGAGAGATGATGCATGGTGGTACTCATTAATTCCTGCAGTTGTGAGCAATATTTGTTTTTCCATACTGTGCAACCATGTATATCTGGTTTTCATTTTTGTAAATCTAGTATTTTAAGTGTTTAGCTTGGATGTATACAGTATTTTGGTGTGCTTTATTTTCCTTTGATATACATTCTGATTATATGCTATTTCTTTAACATTTAAAGCATTTATCTTGAAAAAAATATTTACAAATACAACCATTTTTCCCTCTGCACTCCTGTGAAGCAGATAAGTGAATATTACATGTGTAGAAACAAAGAATCGCGGTGGGTACCCTTGTCTACAAAGGAAACCCCAAAAGGAAAAACTTTTGTATTTCTGCTCAGTGCATAGCTTCTCTGTGACCTTCATGACTCTGGCATTGAGTAAAGGTGATCATGTGCTGAATCCCCCTTTAGAATCATCTCCACTGGTACATTCCTATCTTGGAGGAGAAATGCTGTTGTTACTGCCTGGCAGTGCACACAGTCCTCCCGTTACCACCCTTCAGTTCCCTGGTGCTGCCATCACATCCTTTCTCTTCTCTACTGTGTAGAGCTCAGTTTGTGTAAATAGCATTGCCCACACCAGGACATGTTTATGTGCTGTTTTGTTGGCATTAATTTCTTCCACATTGTCATTTAAGGATCGTTTTTTTTTTTTTTCGTTTGGGTTGTGGGGGTTTTTTTTTTGTGGTTTTTTTTGGGTTTTTTTTGGGTTTTTTTGTGTGTTGTTTTTTTCCAGTAGTACCTACAGATCTGTAATTTACTGTCATAAATTCATGTAGGGAGAAGGATGTTCCTACCCTACAAAGCTTATAATCTAAAAAAAGCAATCATGTTTTAAAGGAATGTTTTCTGGAAGCATGTTGCTACACAGATTATAATATTTTGTTTTAATAGCAGAGGCTATCCGTGTTATGTGTGTTTATACAGTGCCTAACAGAATAGGTGTGAGTGAGCTTTGAATTGTCTCAGTAAAAATAATCAGTGACAAACAGTGGTAGATACTTACATGAACCTGTAGAAGGGTTAGGAAATTCTTGTGTCTTAATTTGATTTAGAACATGGGCTTTAAATGGCTGGAGTACCTTCCTGAACATAGCATCAGTCTGGAGAGCACAAAAAACCCCAAAAACCAAAAAAAAAAAAAACAAACCCCAAAAAAACAACCAAACAAAAAAAACCCAGCCCACCAACGGAGGGAAGAAACTGGCTTCGAGGTCCAAGTCAGTCGTTCTTCAAACAGTAATGAATGAAAAATATGCTAGGGATTCAAAGTAAAATGTAAACCAGAATTTGACTGAGAATGCTGGTTTGAAAAATAGAGGACAACTGTATTTGAAAGATAGGACAGAATTAAGGCACAAAACCCCAAACTGAAAATGAATTAGGAACATCCAAGAGTAGGATAGCAAAATGATAAATGTTTTCAAAAGGACTAAGTATCTCTCTGGGCCCTACTTCTATACTTATATCATGTGTTACAGAAAACTGTTGGATATCAGTTCTGGTTTTCCATTTTGTTGATGTTTGGTTCAGTTGACTTTCACCTCCTAAGGAAGAAAAAAAATTGGTAGAATTGTAATAACTGTATTTTATAGATCTCTGAATGGAATGCTGCTATTGCCTTTCTGTCTGAAAGGTCCTATACCCCAGAATATCCAACAGGTATTTTAAAAATAAACTATGTAATGTTATATCACATGGAATCAATAGTGGTACATTATTGTAGTCATACAAGACAAAGTTCATAGGGAAAAGGAATATCTTTCATTTAGGCAACTGTTCGTAGCTTAAAAAGGGCCCAAAACCATAAATAAGCTTTTGAGCACATAAGCTCTTCTTAACTAGTGTAACTAATGATAGCATTTTTTCCTGAATAGTGATAATACTAATTATTTTTGAAGAAAGAGAAGAGGGAAGACAGAAGAAATGCATCTACTTCACAGCTCGTTCAGTAGTATTTTCATGTACAGTTCTTACCTCCAGAATTCATTCACTGTAACATTAAATCATGAAGTCATGGAAGACTGTCAGTGCATTTAAGGAGTGATAAGTTTGTAAGCAGAACACAAGTGGACTAGAGTACCGTAGCACCAGCTGCTGATAAATGTTTCAGCAAGCCACAGTGACCTGCATAGTCTAGCCCAGTATCAGTCTGTATCTGGGTGCACAGAATGTCTGCCCTACTCAGCAGTTGTTAGCAGCTGCGGTAAATATCAGCACAATAAATTTACACCAGCTACAGTGTTCAGGTGCACTTTTTTTTTTTTCAGCCGTACCATAACCATGCCATGCTCTTAAGTATATGTAGTTCAGTGTTCACTCTTCACTCTATATGCAACACAACACTGAGAGAGCAGCAGAGTTTGTAAACCCATCTTGAAGGCCAAAGAGATGAGGCTGAACTAATCCAAAATTTCCTCTCCACTGTTTCCAGGAAAAAACCTCCAAAATTATAAACAGCGTTACTAAATATTCAAGTATCTGAAGTTAATCTAAATAATTTCATAGTCCACATAGCTATAGTAATGTGTTTGTGGTTTTTTTTCCCTACTAACATGAAGAAAATAATACTTGAGCTAATCTACTACTTTGGAAAAATAAAACATTAAGTGTAAAGATGCTGAGCATCAGTGCCTGGCAAAGAAAGGTGAAGTACACCAGCTTTGCTGTGAAATTTCAGGAATCTTCCTCCTAGCCTTGACTGCCAGACTGATGCTAAAGAAAAGCTTAAACATCCTCCCTCCCTTGTGCACATTATTACATGCCTCTGGAACTTTTTTCTTTGTTATTCTCTTTCTTTGTAAGCTTTCACTAAAATAAAGGGACTAGATTATAATAATATTGTAGTACCAATGCTATTGTGTTTGCAAAAGCCTTAGCCCAGGATAATGATTTGATTAGCATGGCTTTTTTACTTACCGGAATTAAAGATACATGGATTTTCCTGGGATTCTGTGCTTTCAGGATTTTTTTTTTTCTTTTGCACCTTCTTTCTTCAGCTCTCTATCTTTGCAGAGAAGTTGGAGGTTTAAAATAGGTATAGAGTTTTCAGTAATAGCCAAGGACAAAAAATTAGTGCAATGAGTCATCACAGTCACTACTGCAGATATTTGTAAGCTGTAAGTCCTGTGCAATGCATTTGTTCAAAGGGACCATTGTTCCTTACATCACTGATGATAGTTCTTCTAAAATTTAAGGGATTTTTTTTTCCCTGCAATGTAGTTGCTATAAATGAGATTTGACATTTCCAATTTTGATATTTGAATGACCTCAAGGAGGCTTTGAAAAATTTGACACACAGAATATGAAATACTTAATGAGAGTATTAAAGATAAACTAATGGTTCATAGTGCAGCGAAGCAGCAGAGTAATTTAGTAGATTCTAGCAATCCCAAGAATTTTAGTTGTGTTAAATTAGCTACAAAAATGTTTTATTACTTTAATTACATTGTTGATAGAGGTATATTTTCTAAAATATTAGAACTTTTCCTCCCTTTCTTTTATAACTTCATTTGCTTCTAGCTATATAACATCCGGAAGTTGTGTATGTTGGCAGTAGAAATAACAGATAAGCAGAGCTATTCCCTTTTGCCAGAGGGTGTAAAATCTTGATGCCACTGAGGTTAGTGAGAATTTTTCTCTCAGTCTCAGGCCTTGAATAAATGCAGCTGATCTGGAGTTTTCTAACAGAAGCAATTATTGTGACTACTCAGCAACATTTATATCACACTTGGAATCTTACAGGTTGTTTGAAGGGAGGAAAAAAAAAATGAACCTTTTCTGCGTCAGTTCAGACATTACAAAAATGAAGCAAGATCTTTTTGGTGTAGAGCTTTGTTTATTCCCCTTAATGCTTCAGTCCATTTTGCAGCAAGACTTGGCATGGTTCGTATGTTTGATATTTGATTCATAAATTTTTTAATCTTAGTAGAAGGAAAAGAAATAAATATTTTAGCTTATAAAGTAGAAGTAGTTTCAGTTGTCTCTGTTGCTAGATCTGTTAAACTCTTATTGCTCCTAATTTTCTATTTCTAAATATATATTCTTTAATGTGAAAATAATTATTTTTACATACACCCCCAACAAAGCACTACCCAGAGAGAATGAGTAATATTCACTCTCATTTAATTTCCTGTGCTTCCAATCTGTATTAATTTTCTAGTTGATGGGCTTCTGAAAATGATTACTTTTTGTTTTGGATATGTGAATGATTTCCAGCTTATTTCTTTGCTTTCATAATTGTAAAGACGACTTCAATTTAGTGTTCTTGATTTCAGTTTTGCAGATTATATTCATGCTGGTGGTTTGTTACAGCAGTGTCTCTTCTCTGTAACGCAGGCAATAATAAATATAGCTTTGGCTTGAGGAAAGCTATTCTTTTTTTTTTTTTT
>JAAGAY010018015.1:0-67272 GCA_011801015.1 Ardeotis arabs | reverse complement strand
ATGGAGGTCCACAGAGGAGCAGAGATCCACTTGGAGCCCGTGAAGGACCCCACACCGGGGGAGGTGGATGCCTGAAGGCGGCTGTGGCCCGTGGAGGGCCCGCTGGGGCAGCCGTTCTGGAGAGACTACACTCCGTGGAAGAGATGACCCACGCCAGAGCAGTTTCATTAAGGACTGTGGCCCGTGGGAGGGACCCCACACTGGAGCAGGGGAGGAATGTGAGGAGTTTTTCCCCCAACTGTGAAGCAGCGGCATAAAACAATGTGTGATGAACTGACCGCAACCCCCATTCCCTCTTCCACCCTGTGCCGCTCAGGGGGGGAAGGTAGTAGAGATAATGTTAAGGTCGGGAAGAGGGAGCGGTGGGGGGAGGTTATCTCATTCTCTGTCTCATTATCCTGCTAGTTTTAGTAATAAATGAATAGTTTTCCCCAAGTTGAGTCTGTTTTTGCCCGTGATGGTAACTTTAAGGATTTCTCCCTGTCCTTATCTCAAACCTCGAGCCATTTTTCTTACATTATCTCGCCCTATTCTCTCGGAGGGTGGGGGGAGTGAGAGAGAGACTGCGTAGTCTGGTCCTGTTCGGGGCTGAACTACGACAATTTTCAAACCTTCATTTTCTTTAGTCTTTAATTTGCCAGCCTTCGTTGTACCTCAGTGTTGGATATAAAGAGTAATACACACAAGTCAGTGTATAAGGAATCTGGCTTTCAATTCTGTGGAACAGTGAGACTTGGTGAAAGATGGAGTTTTGTGCCTTAAGATTAGGATGATCTGATTTTGTATTATGGAAGTGTTAAAGTTGGTAACCTGAATGTTTATGTACCACTGTTAAATGTATGGAGGAGTTGAAAGGATGAAAAAAAAGAAACTCTGAAGGTGGCTAGTTGTCACGTGGTTACTGTCATGACTATCTTCCTGATGCCTTGCTATTCACAGTCCAGTTCCTCCCTCTCTTCCTTTCCCACTCTGCTCCTGCAGAAATGTTGCATTTGGCTTTTCCAGTGTATGGTGGGGAGTAGCCAGAGCTGGTGTCAGGACAGGTTACAGCTAAACAATTCTGTACGTAAGTGTGAAGTTGCAGGGCATGAGACTGGTAGATCAATGCAATTTCAGATGCCAGTGAGGATAACTCCACATTTATAGGAAGGCCTGACTATGGTAACTGTTCAACCAGACCTATTCAAATATTGATACTTTGCGCTAATGTGAACTGACTTACACTACAATATAGCTTACTGGTAGTGTTATAGTCGTGACTATAACATAGAAGAGCTCAAGTGCAGCTTCTTTGTGTACCTAGCAGAGTCATCTCCTTAGGATTTTTGCTGTGTGCTACTGGAGCAAAGGTATATTTGGCCCCATTTTATGCAGTACTTCTTCAGTAGCATTTCTTCTCTTTAGAGTGCTGTTGAAAAATAAATGACTATTTTCAGCAGTATTCTTGTTTTTATTATAGTAATGCTGTTAGGCCCGCAGGTAGGCACCACAGTGAAACAGTCCTTGCTCCCACAGAGCTTACATGCTAGCTTTCAAAAGTCAGTTTGTAATCAAACTCTTGTACATCCTATGTACACATAGGCTCATATGAAACTAACTCTGATTTCGTACTTGATTCTGGTACTTAAAGAAGTCAGCAGTTAGACTTCAAGACCAGAATCGGATGTAACTTGAGTTTGCTGAAGGTATTCCTGACTTCTCTTGCTGCAAGCACAAACAGAAGCACATGCTGAAGCCCAGCATTTCAGAATATTATTTCACCTGTACGTGCTGTTTTAAAAAAGTAAAACTAAAAAAACCCCAACAACTCCTTGTGCATAATACAAAATATACATAATATTTCCAGCATTATTTGCGGCTGTGCCAACTTAAAAGTGCAATAAACTCACCCATTACAAAAACTGAATTAACCGTTAAAGTATTACTTGTTAAAGTAAAATAAACTAGTAACTTGAAGTGGTTAGGATACAAAAACCTTACCCATTGCTATGCCTTCCCTTTATTTTGGGAAAAAGTGTTATGTCCAGGCAGGGGGGGAAGTCCTGTTGTCTGGGTTAAAGTAAAACCCAGTGAAGACTAGTGAATTAATTCACTTCTACCAAATTGATAAACTGTTAAATCCCCAAAAAAGTTGTGTGTCAGATATTGACCTGTGCCTCCCAGCTGGGAGAAAGAAATCTGGCTGAATGCCTCAATTTCCCTTGCAAGCAGCACCAGAAATGAGAGATGCTGCCATCTGCTGCATTGTGAAATTCCCCCTCTGGCCTGGAGTGTACGACCCTGGTTATGCAGGAGCTTCCCACACATACGAGTGTAGGGTTTTGTGTTCTTCCTCACAAGTTTATACAAGAATTGAGGCAGACCAATTTTTATCTTTACTTTCAGACTTTCAGAGCATTTGCCCTCAGAGTTTATAATTACAAGTCAGGAGCTTATTCTTTAGCTTTATGCAATTACAACTTTCTTTTTTTTTTTCTTCACTTTTAAAATAAATGTTTTGGTCACAAACTCGGCTGATGGCAGCAGTCCTGTCTGACAATCAACATCAGTATCTGGATTGTTTTTCAGAATGTTAAAAAAAACCAACCCAAAAACCAACCACCCCGAAACATAACCTTTCACAGATACGAAGTAAATCCAAAACACATAAAACTACACTGAGCACAATCCAGCTGTCACTGCAAATGAAGCTGTTCTTTGCTAAAGAGATGGTTGGCTCCTGACTGATTACTGATTAAAAAAGGCCGAGTAAAACTTTCAAACGTGCTCAAGCTAGTTTTTGAAGAGTCTCAGCAAGTAATCTGAAAGGTGCCTAAGCATAATTACAATCTAGCTTTGGGGGAAATAAAACATGACTTGGGGTTCTGAATCAGGCACATTTGAATGTTTTACTCTTCAAGTAAATCACCTCGAGTTGGAAACAATCTAATGTGCATGGCAGCATACATAAGGACAACACACACACATCTTCTCTCACAATTATAAGCATAACTGCCAGCCATGAGAAAGGCAGGCAGCCAAAAGGCCAATTCCCCTGACTGTTACCAGTCTTACAGCATGGGCCTTTTAAAGACTGAGCTTTCATTAAAACCGGGCAGCATGATAGCATGTGATAAACTTGAGGTGTGTAATCAACACAAAGTCACCCAAGAGTTGTGCTCAGAGCTCCTTCCAGAGCACTACAGTACTTTACTGTATAAAACATAAGTTAACTTCATCAAGACGTGAACATGTGGGACCAAGTAAAATGCGACAGGTAAGGAGGTCATACTGAACTTTGGTCTCCTGGAGGGCACAGAGATGCTAAAGAAACAAGTGCAGTAAACAATTTACAGAGCTTAGATCTTCACTATCCTCTGTCTTAATGCGCATACTTCCTCAGTCATTATCCCCTTTAGTTCACTTAATGCTCTCAATCTTGCAAAATCTTTCAGTACAGAATTAAAGGCAATATCTCATCTGTCTTCCCTATTTATGTGAAAAGCCAAACTGATGTCAGAGGGACTGTGAGCGTAAAGCCCGGTGTAACAGTAGTGGCAGTGCTTCTCAAGATGAAATCTGAAAACCAATCATAAGATTGCAGAGAACATGCTGTAAGTGGTTACGAAATTCTTATTTTCTTCTCAGAAAGTATGCAGAAGGCAGTTATACATACCATTTGGCAATATTTCATTATGTACTTCAGTAATTTAGTTGTGACCTTAGTGCAAGGAATATGGTGAACTTTTGGAACCGTTTGCCCATCCAGTTGTCCTGGAGCACCCAGACAGACATCTTCATACCAGTTCCCACTTTGTAGATTAGTAAAGGCAAAGGTTTGCTGGTGCAAATAATTTATCTAAAACAATAAGGATGGAGCTAGTCAATGAAAAAATAAGTTTTCTTCTCCCAGTCTGGAAGCACTATTCACCACACATTCATCATCAACTTAATAGAAAATGTCCTTTACACATATGGTACTTGTCAACTGAATTACAAACTGATGCTGTTCCACAATAATCTGAAATAAATTGCTCTGTTTCACTCTGCAGTGGATCAGGAGAAGGGTTGCTGGCATAATATGTTACTGTAAACTCCGGACCTGCCAGTTCTAAGGACTAAATTTGTTTGAAAGAGAAAAATTTACAAGAAAAGGCACTATAAATCATTTGGAAAAAAAACCAAACTGTCCTGCAGTTACTCTTATAATAGAGTAGAATCTATAAAATATTTTCATCTATAAAAAGACACTTTCTTTAAAAATGTTTAAATGTTACTAAGCTTTAAGGCACTCCAGCTGAAGAACCGACTGGATCACAACTACTGTTGGTGGCTCAGATCTCCTATCTTTATCCACATAACTCATCTTCTTCAGTCTTTGTCGTTTGTGAGTTCTGTAATTTCATCAACATCTTCTATATCCTGTGTCATTTTCTCATACTGTCTCTTGAAGAAGCCAAGCTGTGAGAAGTATTAAAATAACACCACATTGCAGTCAGTTATCGATGGTTACATTTCTCAGCTAAGCTAAGTAGCGTGATGGTAGAAATGCACATGTGTGCATAGTGTTTGATTTGTAGGCAATTCCGAAATTAAAATGAAAGGAAACAGTCCTTAAACTCCTGCCTGGTGTTACTAAATGCCAAAACAGAAGCGCTGAGTAGCCAGTTGTCTCCCTGCCAAGATATAGGCATCCCCATGCTGCCTTGGTCTGCCAAGGAGCTAGCCCTTCAACCACCAATGCCGTGGCACATACAGAAAACCTTTTCTCTCCCCTCAGTCTAGGTATTGTTTGTAAATTATCTTTTGCCCTTACCCTTCTCTGTTCTTTTTTGGTCTGTTCAGTGTATATCCTCTTCCTCCTTGCTTCTAATCCCCAGCCTTGCCCACTGGGAATATCATGGGAGTTCAGAGCCCAGCTGGGGAGTTATGGAAGGAGGCAGGCAGTGTCAAAAGGAGAAAAAGTAAATGCCAAAGGCTCAGTTTTGAACCACTGGAAACTCATTTATCATCTTCATGTTGCCAATTTCTATGGGGATCCGTTTCAGAATTTTGATTTTTGAAAGCCTTTCTAAATGCTCCCATCAAGGGCACAATGCCAGTGCGGTATTATTCATACCAGCGAACTGCGTGTGCATGTTCAGTACCAGAGAGGAGAGATTCCAAAGAAAATAGCCCAAATGTATTTACCCCTTTCTGCTTTTCTTTTTAAGAATATAAACACATACTTACTTTCCACAAAACGGCAACCAATACTAACAGCAAGAGGAGTCCAGCCAATATACTGCCAATCACAACACCAACTGGTATCTCAGCTTTCTCATCTGGCTTCATTATTGTCACTGGGATCTGAAAGCAGAGAGATTGTGCATTGGGGGTTAATGTTAATTGCATATAAAGTAGGATTTGTACGCCACATACTTTGCTAATCAAGAACAGCTGGACTGCACACATTCAGGATCAGTGACTGTAAGACTCTGGGCAATTACAGCACTTTCACTCATGTCCACAGGTACCTGGTTACACCACCATGGCACATGGCAGTGCCAGCTAAGGATTAGGGGCTCTTATGACTCTTGGCCATACACAACAGGCAGAGAAGCAATCTCTTTCTGCCTCTCCAGTAAAAGGAGGTCTTTTAGAGTTGTTCCCAGAGTGCACGGACACACCATCACTAGGTAAACCAGACATGCTTACATGCAGCTGGGGGAATAGCCTGGTGTAGAGCCCCATCTGCTCAAAATGGATTTCTGCTGCATCAGCTGGAGAAGAACTGCTTCCAATTGAGCACTGTCAGGGCCTCTTATTTGTGGTGGGCAGCTGTAGGAGTGTTTCACCACCCTCACTGTAAAAAGAACCTTTTCCTTATGTCCAGTCTGAATCTGCCTCCTTCTATTTTAAAACCATTACCCCTTGTCTTATCACAACAGGCACTGCTAAAGAGTTTCTCCCTGTCTTTCTTATAAACCCCCTTTAGGTACTGGAAGACCACTGTAAGGTCTCCCCAGAGCCTTCTTTTCTCCAGGCTGAACAACCACAACTCTCTCAGCCTGTCCTCATAGGAGAGGTGCTCCAGCCCTCTTATCATCTTTGATAAGACTGGACTCTCTCCAGCAGGTCCATGTTCTTATGTTGGGGACTCCAGAGCTGGACACAGTACTCCAGGTGGGGTCTTTTGAGAGCAGAGGGGCAGAATCACCTCCCTTGACTTGCTGGCAATGCTTCTTTTGATGCAGCCCAGGATGCAGTTGGCTTTCTGGGCTGCAAGCGTACATTGTCAGCTCATGTTGTGCTTCTCATCCACCAGCACTCCCAAGTCCTTCTCCTCAGGGCTGTTCACAATCCATTCTCTGCCCAATCTGTATTTGTGAAGACTTGTTAGGTCTTCTCATGTTAATATGTGTTCTTCTGAGTCAACTATATGAATTTGCTTTAAGATGTATGGGTCAAACAGGAGTGTTTATAGCACTCTGATGCTTCCTGAACTACAAGCAATACCAGAGAGCTCCCAGAACAGTATACGGTGTCTGGAAGTTAGTTTTCAAGTGATACTCCATCTAGTTGGATCGAGTAGGACCAACTATATAGTTACGTATAACATAGTTGCTTAGGGAGACATTGCCGTAATATTTATGAACTGTCAAATCTTTGGATTTAATCTTGGAACGACATGCATTTAGCATGAAGGTTTTTTTTCCTTCCTGAAACATGATAAAAGCAGCCACAGTGGTTTACTTTCTCAGGGTTGCTTGCTCAGTGCATTTGTCTGGTGTAATTTAATCTTAAGCTTTCTGGGAAACTAGCAGTGGACTGACATCTCAGTGATTTAAGTAATTTCTGCTGGAAGGCCTCAGTGTTGTGCTAGGTGTGGCTATGTGTATTCATTTCACTGAGGCAGGCTGGCTTTGTGTTTTTTCTAACCAAGTGGCCATGATGATTACAGCAGGTTAACGATCTGTCCTCCAGCTGGCAGACCTTTCTGTCTTTCCAAATCTGAAAGCTTTTACGCAAAGATACCTAAGCAGCTTCCCCCCATAGCATCACAAGGCAATATTAGTTCATTTGGCTACACAGCAACCCAGCTCATCCATGCTAAAGTGCCAATCTCATATGCATGTGCAGTTTGCCTCGTAATGCTTTCTCCATTAGATTAACAATGAAGTAGCACTGTTGGAGAGGTAAATCAGTGCCTAAGAGCAAATATCTTCCCTGAAGTCAAATTGTGGTCAGTCGGATACCATGGCTGGGATTTACGTCATCTAGTGTTATATCTATATCTCCAGTATAGTTCCTTGGCTTCCAATGGAGAAGGATAGGGTCTTTTAGGGCGTAATTCACCCTACTTATTTTCAGGATCATCTTTAAGATGACATGAATTCTATTGCATCTCAGAAATTCCTATTCTTTCTACCAATTAGGGTTTATAGAAGGGCTAACTGATTTGGATGACTAATGTAGATATTAAGTTGGATGAATCCTACTACCCTCATCTAAAATAACAGGGTAAGTAGGAAAATAAACTCAGATTGCTTCTGTGCTGTCCTATTTCCAAGGAAGTGTGAAGGGCAAAGACTGGGTATCACTGCTGGCCTGCCTAGAAGTTTATTCAGTGCTGGCTACTGACTCCATCACTGAAACGTCAAAACAAACTGTCTGCCCTAGGGAAAGTGTACCTCCACCAGCTGGCACATTTTCCAAGACTTCTCACAGGGCAAGGTGCTATCAAGTAAGGATCAGGCTGTAAGCCTTGCCAAAAGCCACTGTGTTTCTTAGGAGTCCTGTGGATAACTTTCACAGTCTGTTCAGCCACTGTCTCAGAGCTGTCTCAGCTTTAGATGTTTCAATGTCTGGCTGAGGAATTACCTTTTATTTGTCAACTGGCTTAATCAACAGTCATTTGAATAATTAAATTCTGTTTCTCCTGAAATCACCAGTAGAACTGCTGGTAATGTAAATTTGACGGTATCATGCTCCAGCTGTGGAAAAATACCTAGTAATACATTCGTTTATGAGCTACCTAAAAAGCCTCTGCAATTAAGTGGAATATTTGCATTCTGTATTAATGAGTTTCGTCTCCTAGCAGAAGCAATACTGAGCCACAAAGCTGAGGCACTCACACTTCAAATACAGGCGCGTAATTTTTCTGCAAAAACATTATTTCCAGAACTACAAATATATTCTTTTTCCTTCTTCAGGCACTGGAGGTTTCCCTGAATGCAAATGGGTTTATTTAGAGATTCTTCACAAGAAATGGAGTGATCCTTGAGAAAACAATTACAAAAACCAGTACTGAATTATGGTCTTATTTCCCCATTGAGATAGATCAATCAATAATCGCCATATTTAACCAATCAATAATCATACATACTTAACTGAATTTTCCATTGGCTGTGAATGGGATGTGCTACACATTCTCACAGATATTTGACTCCCCTAACTAACTTGCATTTTGGTCTTCAATGGCCTTTGCTATTTTTATGGATAAACCAGGCTGGTAAATCCTGTAAAAATAAATCTAAACTTAGTATTGCAAATGGAAGAGTGTTCCCCTCTAGATAGGCCAAGAGAACAAGTTCTCTTTTTATTACAACAGCACTACAGTGCTAATGTATTCTTCAGGTGTTGTTTATATTTGTATATAGCAGACAGAAACCTTGGGAGAAGGAGTCTACACTAATAAAGTGGTGATTTGGACACTTTTCTTGAGATTAGCTATGTCCATATTGTCCTTATGACAGCCATTCCAAATGCAAAAAATACTGCACATTCTTTTACAAATGAGGTTAACTATATTTGCTGGAGACCTGTGCCAAACATCTGTCTAAACATCAAACCAAATACACTTACAGAAGTAAGACTGTAAATCTGATTTGCAAAAATGTTTCCCAGAGCTCATTTATCTACAACAATTAATTCTGTTGCTGAAAGAAGTCCAAATTTTGATCTTTTCATGAACAGGAAGCTAAAGGAATTTCAGATGTTTCTAACTGAGCTTTGCTGACAGTTCTACAATCTATTTGAGATCTACAGATTTTAACTAAGTCTGGTGTATATAGCAGTTGGCTGAAATGAAAACATTTTAGTAACTTACAGGAGATTGTATATAGCCAAAAGGAAAGATTAGTTCAACATAATCAAATGTCTTCAGATTTGGTCATTTGCCATGTACTCTTAAAGGACACAGAAAATTAAATATTATCACTTTAATAGAGTAAAAGATAGAGAAGTTGAAAAAATATACTTATCTATAACTTACAGTTAGGGTATTCTCTCCAATTATAAATAACTCGGGTTTATGCGTATCCATTTTTGCCTCTGCAGAAAGTTGTAATGTCTGGAAAGTTAACTGAAAGAGAAGATAAAAAAAAACTGTAGAGCTCTATTGCAGGGCAAATTGATTAGAATGTTGACATCCTAAAATAATTCTCTTGCTTTGAAATTAAGACCTCAGAACCAGAAAATTCACAGTATTAAGAAAATTGAAATGATCTTTTCATTTGTCCCAAGCTAACGTGTCTATTAAAGTAATAATGTGTCAATAATCCACTTAATTTTACTGTTCTGACTTACTAGCAATGAAACTGCAGAACTGGCTTTTTTTTTCTTTAACATACAGTTCAAGCAAAACAGAAGGACTTGATTATATATCTATTTTTATAGTTATCTCAAAGCTGTCACTGCTGCTAGCAGGGAAGAGATGGGGGAAAAAATAACAATGAGAAAGGGAGAAATAGCTCAGCAACAAAAGACAGATGGGGATATATCTCTGGCCTTTGAAAGACATGGAAACTGGATGTTCTTTCCCTTTCCCCCCCTCTCCTCACCTCTATGCAATACTTCTCGTTTTCCCCATTTATTTTTTTCCTATCACTATCTGTTCCTCTCCACTGCTCAAATTCTGACATTGCTCCCTCAGCTTAGAAAAAGAAGAAAACAAAAATCTTAAGCTAGTTCCCATTTGGAAAGGGACCTCATGCCAGATCCCACTTCTCTTTGTGCATATGTCGAGAGGCAGAGGAGGATGGCTGTGCAGACACTGCCAGCTCACTGCTGCTCTTCTGACCATGTGGTGGGCACAGAGGGCCCTATTTCCTACGGCACCACCAGGAACAACATCAGATTCGTGGGAGCACAGGAGCACTTGCCAGCCGTACCAAATGCAATGCCTGCTCTGTCATTTTGCCTCCTCAGCCATTTCTCTGTGGCAGGACTAGGTACGGTGGGCTTGATTCAGGGAATGTGAGCAATCTTGGGTCCGCAGCAGCCGATGCACACTGAACTGACCGTCCCTGCAGCATACAGTTATTGCACACCTGCACTGTGGCCATCTGCCCAAGTAGTCTGTCCTGTGCTCCTAAATGTTTAGAAAACTGCCCGAGCACTATTCAAAGCACTTTGTTGATTCCTAAACACATCTTTCTTTGCTCTGCTTAGCAGGTATCAGCAAGTCTGCTATACCCTTCTTGGACAATGACTGATTGCCACTAAATAAAAAGGCCAATTTTGTGCATTATTTTGTGCTTGCAAGATTATTTGCACAAAATAATTGTGCAAATCAAATAGAAAATAACAAAATGGCTGATGAGAGGAAAACTGTGACATGCAGTCTTTCCTTCCCATCACTCAGTGTTAAACAAATTATTTCCACTCACTTTCTTGGGAGGGTAGCAACCTTTTGTTCAGATCTCCACCTTCTGCATACCTGACAGCACTAACAAGTGGTCTTGACCCAGTTGATTTGAAAAGTACAGACTTTAAAGACAGACAGATGCTTTCCTTCACACACTTGCATAAGTATATTACATTATCAGCCTGACCTTTTAAGAGCTGAATGTTAAAGCTGACAACAGCCCTACTGTTAAATGTCAATACCTGCCATAAGACTCACCAGACAAACTAAGGAGACTGCGTCATGTTCCTGAAGCTCTGGGCAAACCCAGGACTCTAAGACAGTTTGGTTGGTTGCCTAGCTAAGAAGCAAACACGGTCTCATTTCAAAAGTCTGGTAATTCATGATGAGTTATATCCTGGAGGACATATGATGATTTAAAATGGGAAAGTCAAGGTATTATTGATGGATATTTTTAAGCATCCTGTAGGTCTTTAAGCAAGGACTGTTTCCTTGACACCAAGTCTAATAAAAACAAAAAATCAATTAAAAAAAATTCCACACCTTTAACCAATACAACTGGCATCACTAATAGGCTTTTGCTATTTTGATGTGACTTAAAATGATCACTGTGATGTTCAAAAGCTAAAAGCAACATTATTTTCCAGGCTGTGACGACACTGTACTCTGCTGTCCTCTGCTGAGTTTTGTGGAAACTAGTTCCCCTTGAATGAATTTAACAGATGCAAAAAAATGGGGTTTTTTTTCAGCTGTGAAGATTGCATTATCACAGTATTTTCTTAGGTTTTGTCCCGGACTGAAGGTTATCAGATCCATTATGCAGGCTCATTACTTACTTTACTTTTAGATTCAAGTTTTCATTCTGCAAAAACACACACAACAATGAATACAAGTAAAGGAAGGTCTTTGCAGATTGGAAGGTCTCTTTGCTGAGCTTTGAAAAATATCAGGAGTTAGGAAATATTTGAGTATTAGATCCTCCATGAAGATGCAGCTGATACTCACAGCAGCAAAGGTTCCATTCCAGATTCGGGTGGACACGTTCACAAAGTACTCTCCCTTCAGCATAACGTCTTCCAGTTTGCATGCGATGGTACTGCACTTCACATTCTTACAGTTCTTCCAGGGGAAAGAGTATGCATTAAAAATACTTTAACAAATGTTCTTTTCACATCTATATATTTTTGCCCTTGCCTTTGCCATTTTGTGCATACAAATTAAGTGTTTGCAGGCTGTGAAGAACATGCACTTTTTCTTCTATCTAAGGTGGATGCAGTATGTGTGAGAACATTCATAGGCTGCACTTCTGCACTGTGAATGAAGAAAGCCACCCCCACCACAGCTGACTCCACAGGTGTGGGCTTGTAACGATCAGATCTGCACCCCTGTGCTGTGGTATTGCATCCCTGAGTTTTACTCACCAGTTCTTTGATAGCTCTGAAGTTCTCTTTTGTGAAAGATGCAGAATAAGGTCTTTTCCCTATTTGCAGTGGATTTATCTGAGCTTGACAAGTAACACCTCTGGCCTAGGAAAGATAGCAGGAATGAAACTGGATGACATCATACTCAGGAGTTTAGAGTCATCATAATAATATATATTTCTGGGATGAGATGGTGGCTGTGAAAGGCTAGATTGTGAATCATACAACAATGGATACTTCAGGAAACTAAGAGACCATATGTCGTTTTGGTGTCAGAAATAAACTGCTCTTACGGTAGTTTTTTTTCCCCCTAGATTGACCTGAAGGGTTTGTCCCAATCTAGAAATGCCATTTTTACTATAACCTTCCCAGGAACTTGGAGCAGGACTTAGCTGAAGAGGTCCAGAGTCATAAGAAAAGTCAACTGTGGACCATAAAGATAACCCACATCTGCCAAGTTATAGACTAATGTACTGCTGACATTGTGGTCCTCCCCCTTCCCTTTATGAGGGAGGGAGAAGAAGAAAGAGAATAGATTCTCTGAATCTCAGCCACACTATGAGGAAAATAATTGATGTTTATGGTACTGATTAAACCCCAAAACACAGCAGTTCATGTAATTCAGTTCCTCACCTGATCTGTGGTGACTGCAGTTAGGTACATCAGTGGGTTGTCTTTGCTGGTCAGTTCTGGAAGATAGATTTTTACAGATGCTTTCTTTACTGGAATACTTCCTGTTGTTATCTGAAAAGTAAATAACTCACAATTAATTCAGGTAGCTATACTTACATATGCGTACATTATCTGAAATAGCAAGACAATCAGAAATCATGGATGAGTATGGAAGAACCAGACTCCTTTTGCATCAGTGTTTTTTTGTACTAAGACACTTACTAGGGTAGTAAGTACGTTGTGCCAATAGTAAAGTAGAAAATGTACTGTAGAGCTTCAAGTCCCTGTCTGTTTCCTTAGCAAAGCTCATATTAACTGCATGAAATATATTTTGAAAAGCAAATATTCTGCCACAGCCAATAGGCCTGTTACTTAGTCCTTTAGAGTAGCAGTTACAGCAATTTAAGTGGAACATAATTTAAGTTTCTTCCACGTTGCATATTTGGATCTAAGTTTTTCCAAGTTACGTAATAAATGCTGTGATCTGGCTAGTTCTTGCATCTGGTTTGAGCACTTAACCCATGCCAAACTTCAAGTTTCAAAGTCCAAGCCTGCAAAGACTTGTTTGTCTTTATCAAGTTGGCAGAAGACAAATATGCTCTGTGAAAAAAACAGTCTAAATTGGCCTGAAGTTAAGCATTAACCATCTTCTAAATATGTAGACAGTGCAGGACCAATCCCTCCCCATTCTACTTGTGCAGTAAGCACAAATTTCATCCTTAACTTCATAAAGACTGTAAAGATTTATCCCTCAGCTATTTGCATTTTTTTTTTTCTTACTTGATTGATTCAAAAGCATCAAAATCAGACAGTGAAGTCAGGAATGTTTTTTTCAACTACATTTTGGGACCAAGCTACAGGAGGAGGTAAGGCAGTTTCTCAAACCAGAACCAGAAACATTTACTAACCTTAACTGAGAAGTTGAATGTGGGGCCAATATCTTCAAAATTATTCACAGTGGAAGGAATGTTTTGACCAGAGTATACTTCATAGAAGTTGATGTTGGCAAGCCTAGTTAACAACCATAAAACAATACATTTCAATTTGGCAGCTGCTTTGAAAACATATGTTACTGGATGTGCACAGGTCAGAAGTACAGTCAGAGGAAAAATCAGTCACTTGTATTGCTGTTTGAATTTTGCAAAGTTGGTTAAGAAAATACACAGTGTAGTGAAGCCTGGAGCTGGAGCGGGCATGTGAAAGTAAGACAGGAGGGCTGCGTGAGATGCAGGCTTAGCTCAGGCTCCTGCACCCTGTGATGTTTCAGTACCACACTGCAAGCTCCTCTTCTGGGCACAAACTGTGAGTTTCAGCCTTGCAGTGGCCTCCCTCCTCAGAGAGGGCTTCTTGATGGTCCCCCTTCATACATCTATAACAGCAAATACCAACAAACTTCAAGGGAGATCCTGGGCTCTAATGCCATAGACTACAGGCAGGCTTGTTTCCACACAGCCTGGGTGTGGAAGCACAAACAGCACCCTGCTTGTGTGCATGGTACTTAACCGCATAGCCCTCACTTTCTTTAGTATTTGTGGATTTCACAATTCAAAATTTCCAAAGTATCATGAGGGTGATTGCAGCCCACCACAGCATGAAATTACAGGTGTGTGATAGAAGGGCATGGTGCGAGGCCCCATGGATGCTCGAGGGGCTCAGCCAGCTGGCACTATGCTCAAAGACAATGAAAGTATCCCTGTGTAGTGCATCGCGTCCATGTGCTACCTGTGAGCAGCTCCTCTGCTGAACCATCCCAGAACTGCTCTTCATCATTAGCTTTCATGAGGAGGCTAATCTGAGCAATCAAAAAACCAGCTGAGCAGTGAGTTAACAAGGAGCAGGGGCTACCATGATTCCTACATCAGCTCTTCCTGCTGCACAAGGTGCAAATCCATCCTCTTTACCAGTGCTGCTCTCCCCGTTTAATCTGCGTAACATCTCTATGTACAATGCCAAATTAACACGTGTACAGTCTTACAGAGGTGCTTCCTGATCAGTTGTGCTCCTCCATACTGCATCGTGGATTGTTTTTGATCCTCCATACTGCCTCCCTTTCCTTTAAGGGCCTCCTCACAAGGACTCCTAGGAAAACCCATGTGATGCATTTTCTGCTTCCTTACTTCTCAAATCTCCAGTCCTTCCAGGATGCACAGTATTAGCTTCCTTATCGTTGCAGGAGTCACTTATAAGACTGATTCCCTCTTCTCCTGGAAACTCAGATCAGGAGATTTTCCCTAGAAAGGCTTCAGTTCAGCAAGTAAACACTTTTTCCTCAACCCTTGTATTTTAAGAGGTTGCTCCTTGGCTATATTACCTGTCTCAAGAAGGAATTATCTCCAGATAGATATTCCCTAAGTGGAAGAGTGTAAAAATGAGCGAACTCCAAGGGAAGCATTTAAAGTTGTACTTTGGCTTAATGTGTACTTTCTTTAGTTCTTTTAAATTGATTAATCTCCAAGAATAACTAATCCTTTTCTAGCAGTAGGGATTCTTTCAGGCGTCAACTTGCATATGAAATTGCATTTTCTCATACTCAGGAGATGCACCTGAATTCAAACCCATTTTTCCTTGAGTAACTCTTTTATAGACTCCATGCCTGGCCTTTTCTGAAGCACTGAGTATGTGTTCATATTTCTCAGCTAACTAAATTTGCTGATTCAAGTGCCGTCTCACTTTCCTAGGAGGCTGCTAAAGTTGCTGTGCTAGCCACCTAGCCACCTAGAGACTCCTGTAGTCTCTATGCCATTGCTAACTTTAGTAACAAACACTCTGCTTCTGCTGAAGTCTCATGCAACTTTCTCAGGGAGCTGAAAGAACTTGCATTGCTGACTCAAATGCTTCTCCGCAATTAAAATAATCTGAAAAATTCTGTACAGCTTCAGTATTGGTGCACCTAGCTGCGGTGAATGCACGGCCTCCAAATATTCTAAAGCCGCCACTGCAAAGCAGGTTATTAAACTCGGCTTCTGTACTGTGGTCCCTATTCCAGCTCAGGTCATCCTATACCCTACACAGCCAACAGTTCTTGTAGTTATGGTGGTCTTTGGATACTCATTTCCTGAATTAATTGTTGCTGTGCATTTTTAAGCAGCTTCTTTTTCAAATTTCTGTCATTCTTTGAATAATTACTATTCATTTTCTGTCAGTTTATGTTTACAAATTTTGGGATGTGAAATCATTTTTTCACCAATAATTGGTGACCAAGTGCATCAAATATAACTACATGTAGTTTATCATAGAAATGCAGTAATTGGGAAAGATAAACAAATCTTTTCTTTGATGAAAAGTAAAATATCACATCTTGATCCAAGAGTCAAACTAGTATATTTTTGTTTTAGTTCTAATTTAAGTTAAACTGTAACTGAAATTATTCTTGTTTGGAACAGTAACAGAATACTTGTTGTTCCAGTGCATCCCAAATGACTGGGAGGTTCAAGGGCTGAAGATGAGAGGTTTCACAGGCATGATATGAAGATCAGCCTTAAAGGGATTTTTGTCTATCTCTCTCCCCGTGCGTGGCCAGCTATCTCTCCTTAAAAACTGGGGTAAAGGGTTCCTCTTGCCCTGATCTGCCTTCTGCGGGGAAGAGAAATGGCTGACACTAGGAGGGAAGGGGTAGGTCTGAGCCAGAGTCTCTGGGCAGGCATGTGGGAAGGTGCGGCATGCTGCTCCCGATGCCAACGCAGCTACAGCAAGGGGGAATCCGCCATGTGACAGCTCAGGTTTTAGTTCAAATCTCAAACTGCTAACAATGGTTTATATTTTTGTCTCAGCAGATGTGTCCATACTTACTTTTTTTCTCCTCCCCTCACCCCTTTGCTTCCTCTTTGTTGAGAGTTTGAGCTGGGGCATTTTTTTCGTTCTTGTTCTTTCGGTTAGTTTTGATCACTGTAACTCCAGATTTGATCCAATGTCACTACATTTGAGCCCAGAGACCCACTGGAATTATATAGTATATACCAACTATATTATCAAAACCACAAGCACTGTTTGGTTTCTATACCACTTCCATTAACATGAGCGTCTGTAACAATTGTGCAGAGGTAAATGTGGATCCACACATTACATAATTTTTTACATGTAAGATTATTGGAAGAAAACCAAAATTCTGCTACAGTTGATGAAGTGGAAATTTCTTACGACTTCCAAAATGAAAACAAAGTTTCACTTTTCAGTTTTTCACTGAAAAGTATCTTTTCAGTAGCCTTTCAAGACTGTTACTGTACTCAAATGCCTTGGCAAAATGACAGTGACTCTTTACATTATTCAGCATACCTTGTGAAGTGAATTTCTGCATCGTATCGCAAAGGAATTGATAAGCTGACCTGGTTATCCAATTCTTGCTCTTCCTTGCTTTCGCTGTACATCAAAACACATTTAAGTCAGATGTCATAATATTATTGTATACAAATAAGGCATTAATACATAGCTTGCTTTCATACAATTATATACTTTACCTCAATGCATGAAAACTTAGAACTGCCACATTCTGAAGATTTTTCAGGTTAAAATCAAAACTAATATCAAAGGATACCTATGAAAGAGACAAGGAACACACAGTAAATGAGTTGATGGTACAACACACATAGGATGTCCCAATAGCAACATAATTATTCATATGTGCAAGAATATAGAATTGCTCTTTGTATCTGAATTCTCCACCAATATCTGTGTAGTAGTTCAGTAATTTCCGGAATTGCTTTGTTCTCACTTTCACCTACAAATTGGCATTGTTACATAAACATCAGCTATTTGCATTTTTAAATTGTGTGTAACTAGCCACAAGCTGCAACAAAAGGTGTTTAGGATTACTTCAATTACATACTTTTAAACACTAGCACTAACACGAGCTTTATATTCACTCTTTTCTTCCATTCATTCCAACAGATCCGCTTTGACCACTGCCATTCAAAATTCAGAACAAACTTAACTTTTTATATGGAATTAGTTTTTTTTTTTTTATTTTGCTCGCCGTGCCATAGGATGTCACGTTTCTATTCTTTCTAGCAAGTTTCTTATTGTTCTCGTTGATTATGTTAGAGGCTGGAAGCCTATTTCTGTTCTGTCCTTGAGGAATAAGAGATTAAGTTCCATAAAACCATGGATATCTCAAGATTTATGGTATATGTGAGAAAAAGGATATACGATCAATCCTAGGGCTGTGTGGGCCACTTCTCTCAAAGCAATGCTGCTTTCTTGGAGAGATGAGATTCACAGAGCAGGAGAGGGAGCTACCCCAGTTTCAGCAGAAGGGGATGACAGGAATTGTGCTCAGTTCCCAGGAGTCTACACACAATGCTCTCTACTTCTGCTCCCATCCTTCAGTCTCTAAGAGTTACAAAGCTGCAGTAGTATTTGAAAGCCATGGGTAGGGACAAATGTGCTTCAAGAGACTTTTTTCCTTTAATTTGGCAGGGGGTCACAAAAGTTTAGCAGTTGATTTTCTCCTTTTAATGCCTCTGACACCCAAAGTGAAGTTAACTGTAATCTAAGAAATCCTCACCAGCAGTAAATGCAGATTTAGGGCAAAACAACAGCAAAAAAGCTTTTGGGTATCATTCATGGTTGTTTAAACACGCTAGCTGTACCTGTTGTCCTGTTCTGAAAACAGGATAGCTTATTTGGCAAATGACTGTACTTTGTGCTGTTGCTGTCTGACAGGAGACTTCAGTCCCATCGCTCTGCAGAGGAAACAGACAGAAAAGTCATCTTAATATCAGGTTTTGATAAAGCAGAGAGGAAGTTCCCAGTCTGTATCTTCAACAGGACTTGTAATACATGAAGGCATTGTACAGATAGGTGTCATGACAGTAATTCCTAGAGATGCCTCAGATGGGTGGGGAATAGGCAGGACTAGAAAACAGCAGGATAAAGGTGCGACAAAAGGACCAGTCCCATGCGATTACTTGTGAGCTGTAATGGTCTTGTTTGTTAGAATTTTATGCTGGGCTTGGAAGAAGGAATACAGGCTAGAGAGTACAGGTCACCTCCAGTATTAACTCATACGGTGCTTTTAATGGCATTTTTAGAGAACTTTTGCAGCCATATTCACACTCCTGAGAGCTAGTTAAACCCTCTTGCTGTAGAAGTTAGTGTGCAGAGGGGACCGCTATCGTACTTTTTGTCAGAAAATCTACAAGACATGAGTTTATTTACTTTTTTGCAGAATATTTAGCATGTCAAACTCATAGACTATAGCCAGTGATCATCATTTTGAAAAGAATTCATTACAATGCACTGTCTTGTTAAAAATATCTCTACCAGACATTTACCATTCATGAAATATGCTACCAAAAAAAAAAAAAAAACAAAACCAAAACAACACCCATACATTCTCAGCTTGAGCTTTTCTTCCTGCCTTGAAGCAGGCACATTTTTGGTCAAAACCTTCACTTGCAGGATGAAATACTCCTAAGAAAATGGGCTTTTAAAGCAAAAGAAAGTCCTAACTCCAGTTATGGAGTTTTGCTGCGCAACAGGATGGAGAGGTAGAGGGGCACCCTCAGCGCTGCATGGAGTACTTCTGCCAGTTTATTGTCCAGGAAAATTCTGCTCTTGGGCAGCGATGAATGCTCCTGTCCTTCCTGTCCTGTTAGTATAGGGATTGCTCTGGATTTTACCCCTAGGATTATCACACACCTCTCCAGTAGCAGCATTACCACATAAGCCAAGCACTGAAGTCTGGATTTCATCCTTCATCAATTGTTTGGGAGCAATAGTTGAGATTGTAGACTTACTGCATTCCCCAAAATAGTATGTGTAATTCCTTTCTTTTCCCTTTTCTAAGACAAAATTTATTAGAAGAAGAGCTTCTGGTATAGCAATCATTTCAATCTGATTAACTGTCTAGCTGGAACACACAGCATTGGCAGTAGCACTATTTCTACATCCAAAGTCTGTTCTTTAGGCCGCATCATCAATGCTGCGTGCTTGATTTATCAAATACAAATTCCCTGTGGCACAGCAACTGCATTCAGGCATGTTGTTGGGAGTCAAGTAGAAGAAGTGGGTGCCAAGGCCTAAAGTGAGGAAAAGATGACTGAAATAACGAGGTGAGGTCAAACTCAACAAGTTGCCAACTTTTATGGTGAATTGGCAGTGTCTCTCCTTGACCTAAATAAAACTGATATGCTGAGGGAATAATTCTAGTATCTGAGAAAATAAATTGGAAGAGAGATTTGCACACAAGTTCTTTCCTGGGATAGGCATTACTAGAAAGAAAAAAAAATGTCTCCAAGAAGCTTGAAAATAAGTGGCGATAACAGAAACAGTGAGGTTGGGTATCACGTACCGGTAAAGATGATGAAGCAAAAAACAAATTGTCTGAAAATGTAGCCTGGATTCTGGTGTTATATGCATTTTCTTTTTTATTTCTCAGTTTCACATTGAATGTTAGTCTTCTGTTTTTGCTGCTGACAACAAACTGCTGTTTGCTGTTGGAAAATAAAGTCCGTTGTTGTAAACAGAGGTACTAGAACAGCTGTGGATCATGAAAATGTGTTGCCTGTAGCCAACAACAAATAATAAGCACAGCAAGACATTTCCTAATTCTATGCACTTAAACACTCTGCTTTCTAAATCCTTTGACATAAAAAACTCTGTGATGGTGTTTCTTAAAACCAAATGGAATCAGTGTCTTCTTTAAAGTGCAGGACCTTGACTATGTATGGTCAAAGTAACTTTGCTCAGTTTTCAAGGGCTCTACCCTGGTGGGAAGGTGGTCCAAGAGTGGGCGGTGGACTTGGATGGCAGCTCCAGGAAAAGGCAGGCCCGTCTCTCTGCGTCCTGTACATGCATGCGTATATCTGCATACGGACTTGGAATACGTCCTGCCCAAATGGCTGACTCAGCTCCCTAGTGGCATAGCCTGCTGCAGGGCCCTCACTGCTCCTCGTGGGAGGGACCAAAATGCCTGCTGCAGGTGCTGCCACTCTCCTACTGTACCCCCTTTCTGACAGCAGCCAGCCAGCCATGATTCTTCTGAATGCTCACTGTGTCCTCGTCCCTAAGGTACGAAAACTTGGGTTTGTCTAAGCTGACAAGAGTCCTACTTCTGTATCTGTGTTCCTATCATACCATCTTTTCCTTGATTGTTATTCAGACAAAAATGCTATTGTTTTTTTTTAAAATCTGCTATTTCTAAGTAGATGTTGAACTAGAAAGGCATTCTCATCTAGAAATTAATCCAAAGCCTACAGACAAAACAAAGGTGAAAACATCTGCCCCAACAATTCCACTGATTCAGCTCTTACCCATCATCTGCCTTCCGCTGAACATTCAGAACAAGATCACAGATACAAAGTTCATCTTCACCACAGTCTTTAATAAAAGGAATCTACAAAACCAAAAAGATTTCCTGAATGACAGGGCTCAACTTTAAAATTATCTACAGACAGTACAGTGCAAGCACCTTTGAGATGAAGCATTCTTGGCTTGCAAATAAGAAAATTCCTCTGAAGGGCATTAAAAACTTTGACATGTGAACAAGTTAACATTGACTAACATGTTACTACATGTCAACTGATCCATAAGAACAGTGCAAGTAGGTTATTGTTAACCTGCAACAAATGTAATGCAGTGTAATCTAAGAGGTTCCATCTCTCTTTTATATACTCTTTTATTGTAGGATAAACTAATCTAAAATAGTTCATCTTTGCTATCAACTAGAAGTTCACATCAACAGTGACATGGCTCCAGCAACATGCTTGTAATGCCATGGTGGCTGATGTGTGTGTGTGAGCAAGCTCATGCAATACAGACAAAGGTATAAAAAGAACTAGGGGACACCTCCCAGGTGCCTGTTTTCAGCCCAGTGACTTAACTGGAACACTAGTTTTCACTTGCGTTTATTTATTTGGTGTTTGTAGGGGCCACACATTATGGACATGCATATAGCCACGCAATTTTTGATAGTAAGTGTGTATACTTACACTATAGGCCACAGATCTAGGAGAATATGTATCGAGAACAGGGCTGGAGCCAGGATTTGCAAGGCCAATGTCAATGCGCAAACTAAGTGAATTCACAGCATCGGAAGGTTCCTGTAAAATACATGATTCACATGATAGCTGTCAGCACGGCAAGCAGGGCAGAATTGGTAATTCTCTTGTAAATTGAGAATGCATAGTAAAATCATGCTTGCTCTAAACAAGAAGTAGTAGCAGTACAAAGCTTCATTTCTTGACCGAAATAATTTTGTGAGATTGCCTAGTGTGGACTCCTCTTGGTAAACAGCTTTTAATGCCGTTTCCATGATAAAACTTGTTTTCCTAGGATTCCTGGAGGCTGTATTCATTATAGTCACTTCTAGGGCTAAAGAACATGCAGATTCTCTGCAGTTGCAGAAGCTGGTCCTCCAAAGCTGCCACCATATGGCTTTCATTCTCACCTGGCTCCTGTCAGGTGAGAATGGAATTCCTATTCCACTCTGCCTTAGCATCACAGAGAGCACCTGGGCCTGAGCAACACTAAAACACAACATACCTCATGTCTCCTCTGTTTCCTAGTACTGGATGAATACTCTTCTAGCCCTATGGCCTACAGCTCCACAATAGCACTAAATGTGATCAACTAGACAAAGATACTTGCATTGCAAAGCAAAGCGGGAATTGAAGTCCTTTACCTGACCTAGCATCATGCAGGGGGCTTAAGGCAGCTCTCAGGGCTGTGTTCGGTCTTTGGTTGTAGAGAAAGTTGGAGATTTGTTTATTTTTATTTTTTTACTAATTATATACCTAGAGCTAGCATGCACCAGAAGTCTGCCTAAAATGTTAGTTTGAGAGAAAACATTTGCGTGTGTGTCTTAGTTCTTACAGAGGAATCTACTCAGAGGGAAATTAAAATCTGTTGAAACTATGGACTATGAGCCCTGTGTTACATCAGAGACGAATTACGTAATTAAGAACTGCCTCTTCTATCCTAAAAAGCTGTCCTGAATATAAGAGTTATTAGTTTCTTTGAAATCAGAATCTTACTAAGTACTTTGCAGTTGTGGGGGTTTTGAGAAATAACATTGACATAACCATGCATGAAATTAATCTTACAGATGTAAAGTTTATCAACGTCTTCCTCTGATAATTTTTGTAACATAAGACTGCTTGCAATTGCACTTACCTGTACACTGAAGATGTCATGAACACAATTCTCCTCATGACGTACCACAACATCCCTCTGCATGTACCTTTCATTATTTTCTATGAACAATCCTCTAGAAGTCACTCTATAGGACTGGAGATCTGCATCCAATGTTGCATTGTACTTTATAGCTACAAGAAAAAAAAACAGTACATTTTTTTGCTGAATATCACTGCTCATGATCTCATTATTACACTGAACATTACAGAGTGACCAGGCTTTCTAAACCACACTGAATATTTCACTTTTTTCATAGCTTTCTAAACACAGAGCAGTCTCAAAATGATAAAAATTTCTGTCGTGTTTTCCAAAGCAGTCAAACAGGTTTAAGGCCTAATATAAGTTCTCATTCACAGAAAGCACATTAATTGGCAATCAATCCAGTCTCTGTTGCAGATGTCTGAGCCTGCAGCTCAGGCAAGAAGCCAGTCAGCAGGGCCAGGACTACACTAGGGTGCTGAAACACTGGCACAGGTTGCCCAGAGAGGTGGTGGATGCCCAGTCCCTGGAAACATTCAAGGCCAGGTTGGACGGGGCTCTGAGCAACCTGATCTGGTTGGAGATGTCCCTGCTCCTTGCAGGGGGTTGGACTAGATGGCCTTTAAAGGTCTCTTCCAACCTAACTATTCTGTGATTCTATGATTAGGTAAAGGGGCTTCGCAACAATAACCCTGAACTCTGAGGAGACTATAAAGAATCTGCATCTTCTCTTCAATCACATAGTAATTTCTATCTTATTCTCTTCATATGATAGCTAATATGCTGTGGAAGTTCACCATTATTTTATAGCTCACAATCATGAGTTCCTAAAGGCAATATACATAGCACTGAAGCAGTCCAACTGGTGTTATCCATGATGTTTAAGTAAATCGTTTCATGAGAGGCCAGTGCTGGTCTCAGAAATATTTGGTGCTCTTCCGTACTTTGAAAAGAAGAGCTTCTCCCCACTGACATCTGCACTAAGCCTATGGAATTATTTTTTTTTTCCGAATACAGAAGAAAATTCTGCGGTCTGCTGTTGAAACCAGCAGGTTGAAAAAAAAAAATCAGCTTTTTACTAATGACATTTTCCGGGGTTTGTTGAACAGCAAGGATATAGCTCTCCTTTATACTGCTAATTCCTCACTTTTCAAAGATTATGGAGCCAGTGATGGAAGCAGGTCTTAAAAACACTTTGTCAAGCACTTAAGTTTTATACTGTTTTTGGCTTTCTTGACATTCAATCTAATATATCTTTAGAATTTCCACTACTCATTTGAATAATGGACTTTTGAATAAATTAATATAAGAGAAGTCATTGAAATACTCTTACCCACTTGATTATTTCTCTTAGCAGGTCTAAATGTAGCCTGAAAACATATTTTGACAGTTATTTCTGTGTTCTTGTTCAGCAGACTGATTTTCTCAGGTTTAAATGAGGCAATTATGGACACATTTGCAATGCTTCGTGACCTGAAAAATATTTTTAAAAGATTACATATGATTTTCAAGAGCACGGGGTAACATAGAAGCAGTTGTCTATTACTATCTGTAAATGTAACATTGATTTTTGTTTCCCAATGTAAACATTTTTTAATGGCACTGGTAATATTATTTTTCTTTGCATGTAAGTGAATTTGTTGATATAGTAGCTTTCAGTAATGACAATAAATAATTTATTATGTCAAATTAATGGGTAATTAATGTCTTTACCCTAATGCTCTAATCCTTCCCTTAAGATAACAGAAAATGAAGCGCTTGGTTTGTTTTCCCAGTAAGTAACCTTCTTCTGCTCCTTTAGGGAAGTTACTGAGCTCCTCTGGGAAGGCAAAAAAAGGGTAATTTTTCAGAAAAACAACTTTCATGGAATTAATCAAGATTTTGAATAATAGTTTCAAAGGCACCCTGCATGCAAAATCAAACCCTTTAATCAAGTGAAACTCATTAATCAGAACAAACACTAGAGAGAGAAAAATGAGCATCTTCATTAATCAAATCTAAATACATGCTTGTACTCCAAGGAACATAATTTTCTTTAATAAAATTCCCACCAGCACCAGCAGCAGTTCTGTTGTGGGTCAAAGGTCCAAACTGACCATTGATTTTTAATAATCTTGTTTCATTATGAAATAAGTAGCAATTCAGTGATGTTTCTCTTCTTACAATGGGGAGCCTCAGGCGAGAAGACAGGTGACAGAGAGGAAAGAAAGCTGCATTTTAATTCAGCTCCTCAAGCAAGTAGTGGACAATACACAGTACTTAGTGAGACAGAAGACTTGGGTTCCGTGAAGCCTTTCTTCTTTTATTTTGTTAAAGTACTCAAATTGCTCTGGCAAAGGCTACATGCCAGAAAAGATGAGTTTCTTGCCAGAAATAAGTGCCAACTCACTTTCACTGCTCTCTATCCTTACCCTGCAGGGCAATTCTTTCTCCCATATCAGTCCACTAGCCAGTAAAGGTCACACAGGTGGTACAGGAAGTGGTTTCATCTGTCTCAGGCTCAGCTATCAAAATTATACTGTGGCTACTGAAGTACAACCTGATGTTACAAATACTCAAGCAAGTCCCATTTCCTGCTGCCGCCCCTTCCCTCTGGACCACATGTCTGCGCAGCAGCAGGCAGGGGTCTCTCCTGGTCCTCCCCATTCCTATCCAGGTCCCTCCCAGAAGCCCCTGCCACCACATGCCTTGGCGCTTGCCTCCACACTGCCTTGACTTCCCAGGGTTTGATGATCCATACTTAAAAGAGGCTTAGTCTAATGCTGTTTTTCAACTAGCTGTGATAGCAGCGATGAGGCAATAAGTGTGTTAGCTCTGAAAACAGGGAATGAAAGAGCTTTTTGGTTTGTTTTGCTGTTTAATTAACTAAATGCTCAACTTGCATCTGAATCATTAAGCGCTTCCTTTCTAAAAGAGTTTACCAACCATAGCAGAACAACATTTCCATCAGCACCAACTGACACGTCAGTAATGTCATCGTCATCTAAGTCTCTATGGCCATCTACTGATCTTCCAAAGAATTGGAGCCGTTGTCCAAAAGCAGAATCCGATCCTAATATTTTCTGGGAAAGAGAGTTTGGTTACTGAGTTTGCCATAAGGAGGCTTAAGTCTGCAGATAGCAGCCTAAGCAATACATTTTCACTGATACTCCCTGTATACGCAATGCATTTTTTAAACAAAATGCTTTTGTGGATGTTTTCTCAGATGCTTTAAAGCACTTTTTCCCCTCCTGTTGGAGCAGAAAATGGACTAGATTTTGCTGTCTTGGGAGTAGATCAACTGCTGTATGCCAGCTAGTACTTATTGGAAACTTTTTCCATCTCACATTGAGCAATTCAGAGAAAAGGAAGCTTAACAGGACTTCTAACAAATACTTTTGCAACCAGAGAGTCTGCATGGAAAGTGACATTAAAATTACCATTATATTAGCATATAGGATATGCAAAGACCCTTGAAAGTCTTTTCCTTTAATACTACTTATTTGTAATTTACAGAGCTTGGATTTACCTAATTATCATTGTTGTACATCAACCCTTAAAACCTAAATAATGGGTGTCAAAAAATGTACAGGAAATTAGCTGACTTCATACGCAGGCACCAAAAATTTTAAAAAGCTCAGACGGAGCATCTTGGAAGTCCTTTTCCTCTATGTGCTTCAGTTATAACCACCACAACATCAACCGGCTGAAGTAAGGAGAGGCATAAAACTTGAAATAAGCCATGAGAATAACAGTACTCCTTTAAGAAGATGAAAAAGTAGTCAATTACAAGATAGAAAATCCTTCTGTTTTCCTCTAGCAGATCTAAAGGCACTGAGTACAGCATTATGCAACAAAGTTATTTACCTGAGAATATTTGGTACGTATAGTCTTTTGAAACCCATTGTAAATGTAAATTGCTCCAGAGTTTTGGTTTTCCAGTGGTGCACCTATTACAACATCATTAAAGCCATCCAAATCAATGTCTGCAAGCATTGCAATCGCTGATCCAAAGCGAGAATTTTCTGACCCCTGTGGACCTTCCAAGAGTTCTTGTTGATCCAAAATTCCCTTTAAAAAAGGAAAAAAGAAGAAAAGGCAAAAACACAGCTACCATTGCACCAGATTAGACATAGGAGCAGTATCTATGTGCATTGTTTTTTGTTTCTCTTTTCCAGTACATTCCCCTTGGACTGCTTAACCCTGAATTCCTTCCCCATTGTATTGTCCATTCAGTTTGCATTATGTCTCAGAGTCTTGGCAAGCATTACACAGCAAAATCAAAGCATGCTATGCAAAGCACTAACAGCAAATATAACCATATGTATGAAGTTTAAATGCTCTCACTGTCCTCATCTGACTGTTCTGAAAGTTTCACAATACATTGAAAAATACAGTTTCCAGTTTTGGATTACCAGTTTTTATGCAGAGGGAATGGAAATTATGTAACTGGACATAATTCTTTGAAACAGAAATGGAATTTCCTAACTAAACTAATGCAAAAAACATGTGTCCAAATGCTAAACTCCTGACCTCTCCAGTGCCAATGAAGAAAGAAAGAAAGATTGGAGATCTTTATAGTTAAATAATCACATTTACACTAGCTTAAATTCAACTCTCTGGCAAATATTGTTCTCATCTTTAACCTCAGTTATCATGTTGTGCTTCAAATTTTAGAAATATTGGCCAAGTTATTTATTAAAAAGTACTAGGAAAGTAGTATTTGCACAATATGGACAAGCTGCTGAAATCCAGGTTCTTCAAAGAATGACTTATTATTATTTTTTAAATTTTTCTTAACTGTTAAATAATTTTAAACCTAACATTTGTCAAGGACTAAAAGTTGTAAGGATAGTCTTCCAATTTATTCAGTTTTCAAAACATGAAAAAAAAATCCTTTACTTTTCCTCTTCTTCTGTACTTCATGTCTAATTCTATAGTCACAAAGAACAATGTCAGCTGCCAGGAGTACCACTTCCAGCACTTTTATCTACCTTGAAATTGCCTTAGGGCACAATTCCCTCTTTCTCCAGGATGATCTGACTGTGAGCTGTAGCTGAAGAGGATGGTCCTTCCTCTGTATGTATTTGATTGCAATTTACCTAGTAAAAAGGCCACATTTTGTTTTCTCTGATGGATGGCAGGTATTAATTTACTTTGCATAACCAGACATCCAATGACTGAGAGAATATTCAAAAGTGGCAGAGGCTTCAGGACTGTTAATACAGATATTCTGAAAACATCTACTACAGGTCTGAATAAAAAAAAAAAGTAGTCAATCAAGCACCAGACTAATAACATAGCTTCACTGAACAAAGGAGACAATATGAATAACAGCAACCATCCAGTGTGAAAGTCTACAAAACAATGCAGAAAACTGGCAGAAAATAATTTATTAGAACTGTTCTGGGAATACTGTTAGGTGTTGAACAGATTTGCCAAAGTTAAATGGCAAACAATTAATTAGCAAAAGCCTCAAGCTAAGTTTTTCAGAGAAATGGTCAACCTTGTGTTATATTTGTGTACAGTGCCTAAAACAGTGCCTGGAACCAGGACCAGGGAGCTGCCTAGAGCAGCAGGCCCCTTTGTCACTAATAGTGCTTAGCTACCAGCTTGCTTATTAACTCCATTTTGGTCTGTTCCAGCTGGCTTATTGCCAGATTACATGCACAAGCAGTTCTGGGGAAAGTTTGCAGCTGCTCCTGAAAAGCTGAATGGGCGAGATCACACTGGGAAGGGCTCCATCTGCAGTCCTCTAACCAGGCAGGCTTGGCACCATTCACCCCTGCCCTTGTGCCACAACCGGGGCAAAGCACATGCTCTGTTTCTTGTTAGAAAAACACCACTTGCAATACTTCTAACACTTTGAAAAAGATACACTAAATAGTGACTTAGAGGCCCTGAAGAGACCCAGGGCCAAAAGCTTTTTAGCATGCTTGTGGCCAGTCTGCTTTGAAAGACAGTAGCCCTAGAGATTGCTGTCTTGAGTGAGTCTGCTGCACCAGTTGGCTGTGGGGCCAGGGACTGCTTTTCTGATCACTCTCTGATTTAACAGAACAAACATTGCCACTAAGTACTACTGCATTTTGGACTGGTTTTTCCTTGGTAAACCTGTAGTCCAGGGAACAACTGTAAATCCCTCCAGCTGCAAATGCAAATATCAGCACCTGTCATGGATGGAGAGGTAGGATACTGATTCCAGCTTTGCTATAGTGCCGTTCTTACCTTTGTGATGGAAAACATGTATACTTTTCCTTCCTCTTTCTTCAGGTCATTCATAAACATTGGTGCACTCACAAGCAGCACATCTGTCACAGAATCCCTGTTAACATCCACTGAACACACCACACTGCCAAAGTAGGAGCCAATCTGAAATCATTAGCAAGATAGTCATATTTGCATGTGGATTTTATCATAGAATCATAGAATCATAGAATGGTTAGGGTTGGAAGGGACCTTAAAAGGTCATCTAGTCCAACCCCCCTGCAAGGAGCAGGGACATCCCCCACTAGATCAGGTTGCTCAGAGCCCCATCCAACCTGGCCTTGAATGTTTCCAGGGATGGGGCATCCACCACCTCTCTGGGCAACCTGTTCCAGTGATCTACAACTCTTTATAAAGCATAATGTTTTAGCACCTGTCTTAGAAATCTGACACCCAGAAATAGTCCAATACTAATGAATGAAATGAATGAATGAAACTACCCATCGAAATGAAATTACTACATAACATACTCCAGTGTTTGAAGAATCATATCCTTACCATGTGTCCACTGTTTCTGCCCAGTGGCTGCTGCTATGGCTTTACCACTTGGCAATAAGAATGCAAACAGAGAATAAGCTATGGGAGGTATATTTTTTTTATATTAAACCATGCACATGAAACTACCCAATCTCTGATTTACTCTCCGATTTGTCTTACAAACAGACAAAACCAAAACCATATAAAGTCACTGCTCTTTTCCAAATGGAAAAAAGAGAATGAAGTTCCAGATCTCTCTTTTGATGTCATCTAGTTCACAACTTCTCAGGCACAGTGGAGTGCACCGAGTCCCTCCCAATTAAAAGTGTTGTCAGAATGATACATTAAGTAGCTTTGTATATTATCTTTTACCACTAATTGGATGACTTCCTAAAATACTGTTTAAGAGTTACAGTTAATCTCATTGAAATAGTCTAGTGGTAGAGACAAGTTCAAGTGGATACTAAATGCATTGCAAGAAAGAGAATTTTTCAAAATGAATGCATTGCTATTTACTACTGTGTCAATAAAAGCAGTTACCTGCAAAATCTGCATTCATGACTAAAATATACTTGCCTGCTCGCCTCTCTGGGACTGCACAATTGCAATATTACCATTGCTGTCAACATCATAAACCACTACTCTGCCTGTGTAGTTGGATCTTGGTGCGCCAGCAACAAAGTAAACAGAGCTCCCAGTTGAGAGAACAGCAACAGAATAACCTAGGGAGGGAAGCCAACATTTAACGCCTGTGAGGGACCATTAACTACAAGTTGTCAGTTGGTTATTCATAAAAGCACAGAGGATGAGTCAATCTGATATGTTTGTTGCAGAGAATGATGCTTTCAGATGGGAAGCTAAGCTGTCACATATGCATAAAATTTGCAATAGTCTTCTGGAGAGAACAATGACACGCAGATCAAGTTGAAGCAGGTTTGCAGAATAGCATGGGCAATAGTTTAGCCTAGTCAGTAAAACACAGACCACAAATATGTCATGCTTGTGATGGAGAGAGGAAAAAGAGTGCAGAGAGTATCCTTGCCATGAAGAAATAAAGAGAAACACGAGATGAACGTTTGGGCCAGCCTTCAAACTGGGGAGGAACACCTAGCTTCTGCAGATCTTGCAGTGCATTTTCCCACAGCTCACCAAACCACAGCCCAGTGCTTTGGCTGAATAGAACAGGCTATATTAATAGCTTGTCAGCTGAAGGGCTTAGGTTGATTGAACTTCTTTGAACATTTTAATCCTCATTCCCATTATTCTAACATTATTTGCTTTCAGGAAACATCTTTTAATGCCTGCAAATATTTTAAACATGTATTAGCACTGTAAATCTAGCATTAGTACATATTTTACATTTCTGTGGTTTAATTATAGTGAATTTATTTTAACAGAAGAAAACAAAATCATCCTTTATAAAGGCTATTGTTAGACTGAATAACAAACTCCAGTGATTGGGCGGAATATACAAGTCTCTAGCAAGCTGCAGGGCAATGTGAGGAGCACAGTTTAAAAGGATCATGCCTTCGTCATTACATATACTTAATGTCTAATTCAGATTTGTGTTCAGGTACTGTTTTTCTAAGGAGAGAACATCATTGGAAACTAAAAGTTAACAAGCAACAACAAACCAAGATTTTATTCTGCAAGTGAAGGCCACATGTTTCTGATTAACATAGCATATAGACATTTCAGGTGAGAGGGTGCAGTACAGAATGGGGGCCAATCTCACCCAAGCTGGTGAGAGAGAGTTGGTACGGAGAGCTCTTAGTGGGGGACAGAAGGAGGTGGAAAGGAAATGCAAGGACAGAAAAGGCAACAACATTTTTTGCTCCAAAAAGATTAAGACCAATACTCTAAAAGTGCCTTGCAGAGGAGTGCTGAAAGGAAATGACTTGACCTTTTAAGAATTATTCTAGAAAAGGAAGGAATAAAAAGTCTGAAGAAATCACATGTACAGAAAAGCTACTGCTCAGTAGGCTAGATTTAGATTTATTTATTGTGCTGGATACAAGTAATGGTAAGCCATAGGGAAAAGAGCATGTTAGCTGCCAAAATAGCATCTCATTATATAACTTCAAGGATAAGAAGGTCACAAGTGCTTAATGCAGTAGCATTATTCAGGGCTGAATCACCAAAACAAGCATGTCATAGGTTTGCAGAAAAAATTTCAGTGAACTGAGAAGACAAACTGATTTGCTTTATTAGGTCACAAAAACATGCATCAGAAAATATATGGGGGTTATAAATAGCACCAGTGTTAAACTGCAGCAATATTTCTAAAACTATGAACTGAAATGGGAAAGGCCAAAAAAAGAGCGAGCACAGATGGAACAATAGCAAGTCAATCAAATTCTTATCCACATGTAATTGAGGAAGTACATATTAATATTAAATATTAAAACAGAAGGTACTCATGATGACCAGTATGATACACTAAGCAGCCTTTTCAAATCTCATGACTTCTTATGTCTCTGTGACAAAGCCTGATTTTTTTTCAGCTTACCACATATTTCATTCGATGAACTGTTGACTCATAAATAAAATATTTTTTCATGCAAAATTATTTTTGTATTCTCAAATCAGTTTTTAACGGGAGTCTGGCTAGAGTGGAATTTTTCAAGTTCTTTAGTATTTTAATAAAGGTTTGATACATTTCCAGATTTATATTTTAGCCCCTTACCTAGATAAGAGCTATGATTTCTGTCCTGTAGAATCTTCTCAAACACATGGCTTGGAAAGGTGGTGACTCTGTCTGAAGATTCCTGAACTACTGTTCCGCTCCAGTCATAGGCCCCAACAGCACCCAGCAGCAGAACATCCTTTAAAAAATAAAAATAAACATTTTAGAACTATGTATGTTAGAAACAGTCTGAGCAAAGTTGAATTTACCGTATGTAATTTCCTTCATCACTGTGTTTAAGGCAGTGATGTACAGCCTAATGACTGCAAGCAGTTGACTGGAGCTGCTTATAGTTACCACTTACAGGCAGGACTTTACTACCCTGTTAAGAGAGATTATCACCCCTCTACTACAAGAGGGTAAGTGACTGCTTTAGCTCCAAGGGCACTGGAACTCAAGATGAAACAGGTTTATTTAAACATTGTGATAATTTCATAAGCCTGTCCACCCTCAGGTTTGGCTTGCCAAGTCTATGCTTTTATGCACTCATGATCCTCAGAAGACTGACAATCACACAAACAAAACTGTAAGAAAAAGCTAAAGCCCCCTTTTTGACAACAAAAGTGCCAGTGACAGCACAGAAAAGCTGACGGAAAAAGATACAAAATTTAATTTTTTAAGTAGGGATATGTCCTTGAGAGAATAGTTAAATCTGAATCCAAATTAATATGGCTTATTAT
Source organism: Ardeotis arabs (assembly GCA_011801015.1). NCBI lineage: Eukaryota > Metazoa > Chordata > Aves > Otidiformes > Otididae > Ardeotis > Ardeotis arabs. Next base: position 34,374 of record JAAGAY010018015.1, on the reverse strand, counting down.
ACGGAATACTTAATACAGCAATACTTAATCTTAGGCTTGTACACAGGAAACAAATATAGTTTAGATTACTGACATTATTAAAATTCTTTACTGAACTAGGATACTGTTATAGAAAACTACAATAAAAATAGGATGTGTAATGTTCCTGAAGAAACTTCCAAATCTTTCTTAATTTTTGCCATTTCTTAGCATCCAGTGCTCGGTGAACTAAAACTTCAATTTATGCAAATAAAGAAGACTTTTTAAAAATTATTTCTTTCATCTTTAAGGACTATGAGAAAGAAGCAACCTTCCTGTATTTTCAGTTGAAAGCTGCTTGAACCACACTTCAATGTTACGAAGAAGACCTATTTGGTCAAGATAATCTTAAAGTTGATTAACATGAAAAATGTATCTTATTTATTATTCTTTCTAATTTCTAAGTGAAATATACTTTTAACTTTCTAAATATTAGACTAATTATTTTCTGACTTGATTTATTTGTATCTTGGTAATCACCTAGAAATATACCAGCTTTACAATATGGTCTTAATTCTTCTGAGTTATTCAACTGCAAAATATTAACTTGGAACAATTGAATTTTTTATGCTACATGAACTCAGAAATCACTGAAATTATTGGACTAACACATCTCAAAATCATTACATGAAAGAAACTTACTCAACTTCACATACTAATGTATAATTTTCATTTTAGAAAATTCATCTATTAGAAGTAACTGTTGTGGTATTCAAGTAAAAAAAAAGAAGAGGATAATTTGACATTCTGCTGCTTGTAAAAAAATCTTAAAATTGGTCATCGTGTTTTATTAGTCTTATTTTGTTGCACGTCTAAGCATTCATGTCTATGTAACTACATCTATTTATATAATTAAATAATTAAATTCACATACCTTTTTTTGTGAGTAAGATGCACTGAAGCCCACTTGTGACATTTCCATTTGGAATGTATCACCTTGATCTGTACCTAGTAAAACAAATATTCACATATGGTTAATTAACCCTGTAGAACCACACAAGGGATCTAATCTTGCTGCCTCTAAGTGTAACTATTTAGGTACTCTATGTTATTTTTTGTCCAATCCACCAATTCTGCTAAAGTATTTCCAACATTTACAAACAATGGAAATCTGAGAGTTGACAAACTGTATACTATTTGGAGGATTTAATGGCAAATTGATAAGATGGAGCCATGATGCTATGAGTCTTTTCCAAAAAAAGGCAGAAGATGATGGTAAAGATGGCTTGAATCATTCTGCACAGTCTTGTCACTGTGGCTAGTCTCTTCTATGTTTCCTGCAAAGCACTAATAATACAATCAAATTAGCAGCTGTATATTCATAACTTTCAAATAGAATATGAATGTTTATGGTCATATAGGACTTATAAAAACTCTTGTAATTGTTTTGAAAAATACTGTGACATTCATATTTCCTAAGTTATATAGATGGGACTTGAATAATGGGAATTCAACGGGAGTACTCGACAAAACCCGAGAGGGAGCTCAACTGATTCCCTTGACTTGATTAGCAGCATGGGCTTAGTAAAGAATAGATGAAGGTGAAAAAGGAGGGAAAATTTCATCCTGAGCACAGGAAGGCTGCAGTCATGAAAACCTCCTTAGGCAGGGCTGTAGGTAGGTCACAAGCCTCCCAAGCAAGGTCTAAATTTGACTTTTAAAAGCTAGCTTTTGGGGTGATTAAGTGCCTCTGAGTCTCCTCTACAGCACAATCCTCCAAACAGGACACAGAGGACCGTGGGTGATGCTAGGGATGGAGGCTGGGAGATGCCACACAGATTGCATTACCATAGCTTTTCAGTTCTGTAATCGGTAACCTAATCTTCTGATTTGCTTTTTAAATTTACACTTGCTTAGCGTTCACACAGGTGAATTTGATAAACAAAGATACCTTTACTCCTCCGGTGGTAATACCTACACATACATTTAGATGCATATGGGCAAGCCGCCAGTGGATGCCTGAAGCCCATGTCTTGACTGACATTTTCAGCATCTGGGGAATATTTCCCACAAACTGCAGAAACTAACTTGAAGCTCAGGTTCACTAGAGCTGGGGGAACACCTGTGTACACCTGTGTACACCTCCTGGGAAGGAGGGAGCAGACTGCAGTTCCAGCTGCCCCTTGTTTTCACAATACTACAGTAAGGTGAAGCTAAATAAAATCCCTAGCTCATCAGCCAGGAGAATCTGAGATACTGATTATTTTACCTTCTATACTAAAAATGCGCTCTCCAAGTGTTCCTGCTTCTTCCAGTAGGGCAGCCTCCGATGACACATTAAAGAAATACTTGTCTGTTGGATGACTAGCAATTCCTTTGATTTCTTTAATTAAGTTTTTAGTATCAAGTTCATGCCTGATTAAGTATCCCAAAACCTTGAGTAAAAAAGAACAAAACAAGAAGAGTGAAGGAAATTATGGTGATACTCCCTTTCCTTCTGTATTATTTGAGTAAATATTCTACTTATTAAAAAAAATACCTTATTTCATATTACTAAATTGCTTATCAGACTGTATTCCTATACAAGAGACCATTCAGATAGCAAAAATACATGAACGAAGGCAAAGGAAAAAAACACTGAAGTTGCTCAGGTAATATTGGTTTTGCTTTTTCAGCCAGTTAAAGAAGACCAACATTTCACTAGTTCATAAGGATTAATTTCACCTAGTTTCAGCATCACCAGTGTAACAATACATGCATTATATACCATTTATTTATAGAACATGCACTTTCATACATACACAACAAAATATATTTATAGTATTACTTACAGCAATGCCAAATCTGGTTATATTGTCTTCATTGCATTTACCTATCACTGTTTTCAAGTTAGAGCCATCATGTGATTCGCCATCTGTCACAACAACCATTACTTTTGTGGCTGTTGGACGTCCTCCCGATTCAAGTGAGAAGGCATACTGTCTGTTATAAAATATTGGATTTATCACATATCAATTTGTAATTTATGGAATTCAGTATATATACACTGTAATGATTATGTCCATCACTGACTGAGAACAAGGTGCATCTGTAGTGCTTTTTTATTTGTAAATTAACAACCTGCAAAAAGAATTTTCAGTTATGCTCCTGATAGCTTCTTCTCAAACACTGCTCAAAGAGCCATCAGAAATATAATAAAGGAATTTAAAAAAACAAACCCAAACAGTATGACTGGATGGTATTTCTGATAGAAATATACATTCTGGGGAAAAACAATACTTTTTTTTTGTACAAATGTTTCTAAATAAAAAGGGGTTTTTGTCAGTACTACTAATGTTTTGTAACACCAGAGTAGCCAGGAATTTGTAGGGGATTGGGGAATCCCCTACAAAAGGGGAAGAGTATTAATAATAGGTTCCTCAATACTATTGCAAATACTGACTCCATCGAAGGTTGAGTCTGTCTCTAAAGAAGATTTTCAAGGTTGTGTGATTCAGCATGTATTTTGGCCTAGAGACCTGTCCTTGATTCAACTGCAAAATAGCATCTTCCTATTGAGAAACAGACCTGGTTTCTGTATGTATTCAGAGTCACAGTACATTATTTTAAGTTTTTCCTGTTTTTCATGCTGCTGGTGCTACAGTGACAAACTGACAACAGACGAGATTTTATTTTCTCAGCAATCAACCAAGCCTGATCTGCAAACATGAGTGTTACCGGTCCCACTGAATCCCTGGAAAAATTTTACTTCTTTCAATGGTTTTGTATCTTTCCTAAAAGCTTTTCCATGGTGTTCAATGCGCTGTCGTGTTTAGACATCTGTGACAGCTCAAATAATTCTGTTGGGTACCAGAATTACTGTAGTGTAGATTTTAACCCAATAGTTAAAGACATGCTTTTCAGCAAGTCTAGTTTACGTATCCCTGTACTGTTCTGCATGGGGCACTGTAAATGTACCTGTAGGATTCTGCCTGGTGCTAGGAACCTTCTCAGAGGCTCTGAGCACATGCAGTCCCAGTGGGAATGAAATTCAGGATGTGTCCGTTGCCTTGTAAGGTAAGTTACAACAGTTGCACAGTAATCATTGATGTGTTTTACCTTGCATTGTCTATGGCTTTGAAAGTATTAGTTAGATCTCCTCCTTTCTGATACGTTCGTGCCATTGCTTTAACAACCTCATCCTTTGTTTGATATGTATTCAAGTTGAACACTACACGGGGATCATTAGCATACTGAATTAAACCCACCTATGCAATAAAGAAATTATGTTAGATTATCACGCATTACAATCAGTTTCTTATTTGTCAGATTGCAGTAAAATATCTGCATGTTAATTAACAACATGTTAATGCAAACAATCTGAAATAGCAGGCATTAAATATTTGCTTGGTTACTTCTGGAAGAGCTGATGGATAGCAATAATACAGGAAGCTCTGGGAAAAATGGGAAAAGAGCAAAAACTCTACAAGCTGACAGCACCTCAATCCTAAAGGTTAGTTACTTGACAACGCTGCAAACCCTATTTATTTTTAATACAGGTGAAGCTAAGGACATATGCTAAGATGTACATTTAGTATGAAAGAAAAAAAGAAGAGAGGATCCTAAAGGTGAGGTCAGAAAGGACTGAGTAGGAAGCCTAGCTTTTAAGCACCTCACTTCCAAAGTTGCCCAATGAAGAAGCCAGCCTTTGGAAGAGACATTTCCAGTGCCCCAGTCTTTGTTCCCAGAACTATTTATGGAAAAGGGACAACTATAGAGACAGAAAATGTTTTAAAAAAAGCAAGTATAATTTTCCTTACCATCACCAAATTAAAAGGACAAAAAGAACTCAAAGATCAGACAGTAACCAAGCAGGAAAAGCTCCTATCTTAAAGATGCAGTAGATGGTAACTAAAAGCCATATGAAAAGTCCATTAAAAAATCTGTTCTACTTTTACTACATGCCCACAGACTACGTTTTAATTACTTCTACACCTAATGCATGAAAGAAATCTGACTCCACTAGATATAACCTAGACTTCTATTTCAGTTGGTTTATGCTTTGAAACAGGTTACTATCCTTTTGAGATAGGTTAGCTGTGAAATAAAAAAACTCAACACTGAAAGATACGGGACAATTGCATAATTTGTGGCTTTGAGAGAGGTACTGTAGTTACACTAAAGCACACTTGTTTTCCTTTAAAATTGCTAATAAAACCCAGTGCTTTTGTTGTTGTTTGGGTTTTTTTTTTTTTTTTTTTCTCAAAGATGTCTTTGACTTACCTGGGTTTTGTTAGGGCCTATGTCTAAGCCTTGTACAAATTTTTTCAGAAATGCCCGCACTGCATCCCAAGGATAAATGCTGTTTGACTCATCACAAACCACCACAACATCTATGACAGAGGAACATTCTAAAACCAAAATAAAAAGTGGAGATTAAATGCTGTTTCGGTTGCAATATACTTAAAACTCTTCGGCTAAAGCCAAAGGTGCATATTTAGTTCTCACACAAGCAACATTTCAGATCAGGAAGGCTTTGCCAGAATGAGGACTCAACAGAAGCATATGCAGATTTTCAGCTTGTGCTGGTGCGATGCCTCTGAATTCAGAGGTGTGAGTCCATATTCATATCAGCACTGGATCACAACTTGTCAGTCCTTATGTGTGAATCACAGGACTTTGCTTTTTACACTTAAGTTTTTTTTTTTTTAAATCCCAAATTAAGAGTCCCCGACACAAGGTATCCTGATTTCATTTGATATGTTTTTTAATTGAATCTGTTTTGCACATGTTGCCTTACTTTGAACAGCAGGAGAAAAGCTTCTCAGGATCTGGAAACTTGGACTGATTTCAGAACAGACTCCTGTTGCATAGTATTGGCTTCCACACTGTTGTGCCCACAAGGGCCCACAAGTCTTTAAAAATAACAACAAAAAGAAGCTTTAAGGTAGCAAGTACTTGTCTCACCTTATCCATAAACAAAAGCACAATAAGCAGGACTACAAGCATACAGGATCAGAGAAGCCCTCTTGGGTTCTCAGGCCAAATCCCTTGTGATTACAGTGAGAGTGTAACCCCTTTCATAGACTTCCTCATTAAAAGGATTTTCTAACCATGATCATCCTAGTGCCTCCTTCTGCAAGCTGGCCCCTCCAGACAATGCGCTGCTGTAACATCTAGGGAGTGCGACTTGGTCTGCAAGGAATAAGTGCTGCTTTAGGCCACCTGCTCTACAAACTACTGCTTGAAAACCAGAGCTGCACATCGCTTACAAGCCTGCAGAGAAATACTTCCAGTAACCAGGAGGTGGCATCAGAGCCATGAGCGTGCAGGTCGCTGCAAACAGTAGCTTTTCTTGCAGTACGTCTGCTTAGCACCAACAGTGTGACCAGGCTGAAGAGTTTTGTGATCAGTGCGCGCGCGCACACACACAAAATTACTAATTTGAGAAGTCTTGTTCCCAAGGCAAATTCACTTTGCCAAAGTGTTTACAAGTTAAACAACTTCATTTCCAGCGAGGGTGCAGCCTCACAGTATGCACTCCCCTATTTAGCTGTAGCTAAAATGAGAAGTTTGGCCCTGACCTCACATACCCCTTGGCTACATCTCTCCTTGCCTTCTGGGGAAAATAATCTTGCTTCTTTGCTGAAAATGATCTCTGTAAAAAGAAACGTTTTCAACTGGATCAACCAGCTGGTTGCACGACAGCCACACCTCTGATATCAGAAGGACAGGTACAAAAGTACCTAGATAAAAAAGACAGATACTGAGACAGTATTTCGTCATGAGGATATTTGAGGGGGATAGTTTTTTCTTTTTATAAGAAAATTATGTTAGGAACTCAAGGACAAAGCATAACCTCTACATAACCTCTGTCCAATAGTTCTGAAAGAAACAATAGCTTCATTACATACACTTTCTGATTGCCCTATCCAGTTGGCAGAGCCTGGAAAACAGAAAATGCATCATCTCTATTTGGGAAGAGAAGAGAGAATGAACAGCACAATTAGCCTTTTCTCAAGAATATCAAAAAAAGGTAATTAAGGGCAGAAGCAAATGGAAAATGAGCTAAATTACACACTGGTTTACCGGTCATAGACCATATCAAACTACCCTAATATCTTTGACAAGATGGAAGATTTTCTAGACAAGAGTGAGGAAGTGTATTTACATTATCCTATCTTGACATAAGTGCTCTTTTTAGTTGCTATATGGTGCATGATTAGATTTACTGAAAAAGACGGATATTTACAGGAGAGAGGTACAAAATAAAGAATCGATATTGGTAACTATAAAACTGGAGGTGAAAGGGAAAAGCTCTAATGTTTTGGTATTGTTACAGTTAGAAATTTAAGACTCATCATTAATGCAGGGGAAAACTGAGAGATCACACATGGAGAACTGATGAACATGAAAAGTGGAATATTAGAAAGGGGCATAGACTTGCCCTTAAGGACTAATGTTAAGAAATGTAGACACAAATTGGGAGCTCATTAAGTGGAAGAGAGAGAAGCAGACGAATCAGGCATTGGCTGATTGCAGGGTGTGCATGAGCATGCAGCCAGCATGCAAAGCAAATATGACCTAAAGATACATAACCAGAAGCACTTGCAGTTGAGATAGGGAAATACCAAACAGACTATATAGTTCCCTGGAAAGATGCATGTGGAATACAGCATGGATCTGGTCATTTGTGTTTGAGACAGTTGTATTTTAAAAGGCACATTTCAACCAAAAAAACTCTGTTCAGCAAAGTGAAGGACAAAGTAGAACGATTGTGGGTTGTTAAATACAGAAGGGAGATTTTACATGTAGGGAGATGGGAGCTGTTCCTTTCAACTAAAGGCACAGCATTGCCCCAAGAATAAACTGGTAGAAACTTAGATTAGAAATCCGGAAAAATGTTGTTAACCATCAGCGAAATTCTTAAGCACCTTTCCAACAGGACTAAGCATGCCTCAGAAAAATGTAATGAGAATGTGGAAATGACTGCCCTGTACTTAGGATACCTGTGGGAAAAAATCACATGGGATCAAACAGCTGAACCAGCAGGACTCACGAGCTACAGCACAGACATGCCAGGCTGGGTCATGCTCCAGCCAAGCAGCCCAGGGATGCAGCAGGGATGGTGAAAGTGGATGGAAGCTGACAGAGAAGCAGCCACAGGTGGAAGGAGCACGGTGAGCTGGGAGGAGGAAGCCCTGAGCGTAACCCAAAAAGCCCATCACAGAGGCTAGCTGCCAGAGACAGCACCTCGGAGCAAAGTCCTGGCTGGCAGCAGCTTGCAATTACGAGCAGTGTCTGCTTGCTGTCCAGTTCTTGCCACAACTAAGTCATGGGGCTTTTCATATTTGTTGAGGCTGAGTCACAGATAAGCACCTGTCTCCAGCACCCTGTTAAAAATAACTTCTGTGGCCAAAGACAGGACTACCTGTTCATGTCTTAGCATTGAACTTTTTTTTTTTGTTACTTTACGCAATTCAAGAGGAATCAGTCAATAATATGTGGACCAGGAAGTTCTTTTTTATTGAGAGAAATCCAAGTATTATTACAAAAAAAAAAAAATGTTCTGCATGAGACTTTTTAAATTACTGCAATTACTGATACTGATTAAAAGTGGGCATGCATGAGGCAGTATTAACAGTAATTAGAGGTATTATCCAAGAGCCAGAATAAGATTACTTTAATCAGTATCTTCTCAAACAAACAATCAAGAAGAGTACTGTTGCTGTATTTTGAAGTTATGATTAACTTTACTAACTCCAAGAGAGCTGCTGGAAAGGCTGGAATTAGACCTAATTTTCGGTACTTCAGTGAACTAGGCTATGTGGTAATGAAGATAATAAACATTTGAATACTTCTGTGATTACTAGGAAGATGCAACAGAAAAATACAAAGCTTACAGTGAGCCTCAAAGCTCTTTCATCTGTAGTTTATTGTTTCACTTAATTACCGTACATGCCTACAATGTATGCATCAAACTGGAATACACCTACACTGAAACAGTTTTCATGCTTATCGTTAAGATTGTAAGAAAGCATATTAAACAGGCATTAACTTCCTTTCAGCTACAAAATCTGTTTTAGAGGCTCCAAGGAGAGTGGTTTGCAGAATACACACATAGAAAATGCATCCTCCTCCAGCTCACTAACCAAATAAAACATATCACAGATCCACAGGACTAGAAAGCCTAACATCTCAGGAGAACAGTCACAGTGCAGGCATGTGTGGTAGAGGAGAGATCCCATACTGTCTTTGGAAAGCATAATCAGAACTATACAAGACTGCCTTAAAGATGTCCATGGTGGAAATACTCTTGCCGATGTTGTCTGACTTAAATTACAGACGCTTTAATTACCTACTCTTCTACAGGATATTTATATAAATGACAAAGGAGAGAATTAGTAATTTTTCTGATTTTGGACCCTAGATAATTACAGTGTGATAGAATATTTTAAAATATGCAAAATATGTATTAATCTATGCTGCAAAATAAAACACATTCAGCTTGGACTTATCAAAAAATGTGGACAATTCTAGTTTCTTCATTCTCCTCAATAAATTCTATGTGTACTAAATATGTCCTTGATACATACCAAAAATCCTCCTGTTTTTGAGTTCTGTATCAGAGTCAAGCCAAGGTTCATGTCTTCCTTTATCTCAGTCACATTTGGAATATTTATTAAAGCTGAAATAAAAAGCAATTAAGTAATGATAGAATAGTAATTAAGACGTAGAAGCAACTTATTAAGTTAGAATTCCTTTTTGAAAGCTTGATTTCTCAGAATCTAAGCTGCCTTTTCTGAATCATAGAATCATAGAATGGCTGCATACAATTCTGAGACCAAAGAAACGAAAGCTAATCTTTGTAAAAAATTTGCTAACCATTAACTACAGGCATGAATTAAGTATGGCCATTTAGAGTATCTGCCTTCAAGAGAGCTGAAAGCAAAAGAGAGGAAGAAAAGGTCTGCCTACTGAGTGTTTTTGGCTGGCTGAGTAGCTGCAGCCAAGCAGCTACTGTTACATTCCTTAGGACACCAGACTCCTCTGATGCAGTATTAGGCTTTAGACAAAAACCTAGAAGGAGCAGTGGAGGTAAGAAACGCTCCACATCACAAATAAACATAAAGTATGTAAAGCATGCTCTGCTGCCCCATATTTTCATTGCACCCAAAAGTGAATCCCATTTTATACTCAGCCTGCAAACACACAGAGGCAGAAAAGGCTTCATATAACATATATTCACTAAGTGCTATTCAAAATAAGAAGGTAACAAGCGTTAAGTGATCTTTAGACTGTGCTGGCCTCCTCCAGCTGCTCTGGGCCCAGGACCGTCCTGCTCGGCCGTGGGAACCCAGCCCAGTGCCTGGGCACCTGGGGCCTCTGCCCAGGCTGAGGGATGCGACACCAGTAGTGTAGTTGAGCACACACACAGACACACCAACTTGTGTGTGCTTGTGAACTCTGGGTTCACAAGCACAACTACTGGCATGGCCCTTTGGTCTGCCCCACGGCTCCCATGGCAGGCACTGCTTTTCACTCACACACACCAGTCCCACCAGCAGCTGGCACCAAGTCCTTGTAGCACTCTCACACAACACAGACAGATCAGACAGATAATTAAGAAAAGATTTAATAAGGTAGATTGGCGTGGTACAAAAACAAAGGAAAACAGAACAATTGTAGCAACACATTATTTGTTACAACTTACCTTGCAAATTCAATTTTTTACATGTGGTTTTGGATGTACCAACGGGACATGCATAGATATCTCCAGTTCTGTTAGCCGGATAGCCGCTCCAGGGTGAACCAACCAACAACCTAAAGTAACAGGAACTTCATGAGGTCTTTCATGGCACTGGAGAAATCCAGCAGCACTATCGCATAGCACACTGTACTTAACTACCAGATACAGCATCTAAGGCACTCAGAAGTCTTCTCCAGAGCTGCTCAGAAGCTTTAATTGCATTTTAATATGCTGGACTCACCAGGGGCAACTTTGGTGAAGAGGCCTCTGGGGATTACGCTGCCTCAAATATCTATACTGCTGTTTCTGTGACACTATGTTGTAGTGTCTGAAGAAATACAGTAAAGATTATTAATACATACAGATTCATACAGATTTACAGTTATATATGTTTTGGATTAAGAGACAAAAAAAAATCATTGTCCTGTCAGTTAATGGTTAACTGATTCCTTTTAAGTTATTATTTTAACTGATAAGAAGTATTTCCTTCAGGATCTGCTCAGCAACAGTCTGTGCTTGAACACTACCACACCTTGACAACACTGAGTCAGAAAGAAAATACTGCAGGTGATAACAGTGTTCTGCATGAAGAATTTAATCCCGAATAAGAAAGTTAAGACTTAGAATAATTTGTGCCTACAATACAAAGTAACTCAGTTTCTCTGACTTGTTCCTTCACCTCCAATATTTACTCCTGAAGATCCCTTTAATGTTTATCTGGATGCCTTCACAAAACCAGTTAATTTACCTCCTGGGAATACTGCTTAAGAACACCTATTTTTCAACAAAACTCTCCAAGAGAGTGAAACCATCAGATAGCATAGGGCCATGTAGGGCTGGAAGAGAAGGACAATTCTTTATAGAGTTTAATGAGTAGTGAAATAAGGGCAAGGCAAAACATATAGATTTAGACGCACAAGTAAGAATTTCAGTCCTTTTTAGCTTTCTCAAAGAAAATACTGCTAACTGATCTTTTTTTAGCTTATTTCATCTCAATTAAACGCAAACTTAAGAGGACAAATAATGTTATTCTGTTTTACCAGTTCAGTTGGGGGTAACTTCAAGTTCTATTCTCTGTCTGCAGGAATATTTTAAAAATACCTCCTTCTCAATTACCTTGCTAATAAACAGTGATTACACAGGCAGCAGGAACAGGAGTTTGTGTACTTTTAGCATCTCTAAACCTGCAATTTGGGTTCATATAAATATCTTTCTATATAAAAACAACAAATTCTCACAAGCTGTGAGAAGGCTTCTGATCTTCTTGTTGTGTTCTGAGGAACACGGCCTCTTCTGCACAGCAGAAACTAGAACCACCATAGCTCAGGACCAAATAACCATAACTCATGAGAAACTACCCCATCGGTCATGTGCTGATAGGTGATACAACACATGAACTCTTGCAGTGACACAGAGGGCTGGAGCCAGTCAATAGCGATTGACAGGAGGAAGACATGGTGTTATGGTCTCCCTCCTTGTTAGGTACTACAGAGTTATTTACAGTTATAAAACGCTAACTTGGCTGATGAGAGAGAGAAAGGGCTAACAGTTTTCATCGCAACAGAAAACAGTTTTTAAAAGGATGGCAGCACTGCATGTGTTATATCTGAAACTAGAACAGCTTTTCAGCTTTAACTGTCAAGCTGAACACTGCACGGTGTACATTTATAAATATCTACATGCTTTTTCTAAGTTTCCCAGAAGGTAAATGTATTTCAGAGTCCCCACAGGAGGACAGCTACTGTTTAAAGAATAACTTTAATGGATCTTGGAAATACCCCCTGCACCACTCGTAGTCATGAAACTCACTGTAAATCTCTGCACTGCACTGGCATTGCTCAGTACCCGTGAGTTATCCTGAAGCCCAAAGCACGTAGTTTCACTCACAGACAGAGTGAGAACAAGAGGAGGAGAAGAGCAGAAGTGTGCTTGAGCGCTCGCTGTCCCCAAATCCAAGCCTAACTCCAAGTCTAACTCCAACCTCCACCCTTGCTGTTGGCATAAACTAGAGATAAACATAATCCAGAGTTTAGAAAAAGCAGTTCTGTCCCTTTCAGAATGCATATTTGCACTCACTCCATGGGCTTTATGCTGCTCAGCAGTAGTGGGGGCTCAGAAACTCCTGTTTACCCCAACCTCAACATTAATTCCGGCCCAGACATCTATTTATACCACTCTTCATACCAAATCCACTTCTAGAACTTAATATTCACAACTGTATTTTACTTTTGCTAGCCCTAAAACTAACCTTGTAGCTGTTGTGTGGTAAAAACAGAAAAATGTAAGCCAAATAAGACAAACTCTTCTAATTTTAAACCCAAATCTAAATCTATACCAACTGTGCCCAAAGAAAACTTAATTTTTTCTTTCACTTAGCTTGCACTCATAATTTATGTGAGGTTATTACACTACCTTCCTCTTTGCTGCATTAGCTTTTCCTGTAGATTTGTAGGGTCCTTGAATCTCAATGCTATAACTATGCTGTAGGCCAAAAAATGCCACTTCATATACAGCATTTAACACTTAGAACTGACTATTACTGACACTGTGATTTTCAGAAATGAACAGAGCTATTAAACTCCTTCCCTTAATTGACTTAACTAGTCTAACCTGCCATCAATATGCTCCTGAGAAAAAGTTATTAACCAACTTCTGCCAAGCCTAGCCCTCTACTTTTAATTGCCAACCTTAAAGGTCCTAGGAAATAACTTTATTATTATTTCTCTCATATCCTGAGCTTAATACTAGCCTTAATCTATATTAGAAATCAGCAAGTCCTACTTGCCTTTGAAAATTAACATAAACCATTACAGTAGAGAGTTACACAGTACTGCTCTGGGAAAATGCATGTATATCTTTCTGAAACATCAGAAGTGAAGAAAGCAAGAGAGTATCTGGCTAGCATCCTGCTAACTGCAAAAATATTTTTTTACTGTGATTAAACAGGATGCAGATGAAGCAGACTGAAGTAGAATGTATCAGGAAAGAATGCAAGAAATGCGGACTAAAATACTTGAAAATGCTTGTTTCAAAATAAACTGTATCATATACAGTGTATTAATTAAGGGTCTTTTTCAGACATCAGTTAAGTATTTATTTTTACAAAAATTCCTTATGTGTCTTTGTAAACTGTTTTTACACAATACTATAGTGATTAGCATGTAATAATGCCACTGATTTTATTAGTCACCTCCTTAATCATTCCCTGACACTGTACACAATGCAATGGAACTACATGAAGTCAAATAAAGTTCAGTGGCAATGCCATACCACACAAGCTGCAGGAGTGGCAGATCAAAGTGCAACAGGAATTATTTCTGGGAAATTACACCGTGACAAAGCTAGTAACTGGAAATGTGTGATGTAGCAGAAAACAAAATCAGAATTCATGGTGAAGGGCTGAATTCCCAGCTGTTGTCAGAGCACATTTTACATTTTCTAGTTGCCTTTTATTTTTTTTTCTTTTCATGCATTTGCTCTTTAGTGTGTTTTTTTTTTAAAACATAAAGATGGCTAACAGGAAATAGGAAAATAAAAGTAGAAAGGCCCTCTTAAATCATCTGGCCCTTTCTCCTACAATTACAGGAAGTGACGAATAGGTATGAAGACTAGAAGACTCTTCACTCTCATCAGTGCTTCTTCGTGTGTCCTAACACACTTGCCACCATCTAAAACTCTCAAAACTTCAAAAACTATACTGAGCTATGGCAAGAGAGTTTGGCTAACAAACTTGAAAGGCCTAGAAAACAGAGGGCAGAGCTGCTTCTCCAAGCAGGAAGAAGGCAAATTGTAGGGCATGTAGTCAGGGGAAGCAAAAGCTGGGCAAGGAACCAAATGTCAGCAGTGGTGCTGGCACTGAAAAGATGGAGCTGTAACCAAGGTAGCATTTTCTTAAAAAAAAACCTCAAACCCTACTCATTAAAATCAGAAGGTTTTGAAAATGTATTGATGTTAACAAAAGTTGCTGCAGAAACGTGTCTTTTCAGCAAAACATCTTATTAGTCTGAAGCAGCGACACACCTCACAAGAAAGGCCACTGGGCTTTGATGACTAGTGAGCAATATGCAATGATTTTTAAAACTATTTACTAGTGCAATGATCATGTGATACATCAGTAAGGGTAGTGCATATTAAGGTGTCATTACTGACATGTTATGGAATTAAACAAAGTATTTTTAAAAAGAAAAATCCCATAACACAAATTCCAATAATAAAATAATAAAATTCAAAAATTCAAAATCCTAAGCACACAGACACAACTTAGGAGGGTGACTGCAACTTGATATCAAACAGTAGCTCATTATCAGACTGAGATTTTAGCTCTGTTGTGGGATGTATCCACAGACTGAAGGCATATATGGGTATGAAAAAGCATTTTAACAGCCATATACATCTACTTAGTCTTCCTCACCTGAGACAGATAAAAAACCCCAAATCTTAGCATGGAGTAACTACTGTTACCTTCACAGAACATACTACCAACTGCTGTTCAGGGTATGCACATTCAAGACTAACTTGACAGGGTAAAATCTGCCTTTCTAAAAGATTATGTCTAAAAAATGACACAGAACTTGGTCTCAGTTTAAGGTTCAAATACAGATGATCTCACGACAGGGAGAACCAGAGCATAAACTGAATGATGTTTCTGTTGTGGCTAATTATTTGTGTGGTGGACTGCCTAAACTTTTCTAATTGATGAGTTGCTTTGGTGTTCACAATTTTCTTTGAGTTCATTAAAGAGCTCCTGTTTTGAAATTCCCACCAGACACTGTGAAAAGCTTGAGCTGTGCTTGACTTGCAAGTTTGTCCCTACTTACGAGCATCACATGCTATCAATGCAGAGCAGACCAGTGACCAATTATCTTGGATCATCTGACTCTACACAAAAAGAGCTCCCTTGCTGGTTTGTGTCACAGCTTCCCAACATGTACCAGGCCCCTCTATAGTTCTACACGCCTCATTGGACTGTCTTCCCTCTCTTGCCTCTGAACTCATCTTGAAGGAAAAATGATTAACACAATGCTGCATGCAGTCCCCTTCTACAAAAATTCCCCTCTCTTTATCATCCTCTGTAGCCTTTAATGTCTCAGGAGATGTACCTCCCAGAAACATAGCTGAACAATATAACTAGCATCTGCTGTTTTTTCTGCTCTTTGAGAGAGTACAAGAGGATTTTTAAAGCTGTATTTAATATAGCACCCTGTGATTTTACTAACAGAAGCAAGGTCTAGGAAGTGATAAAATTTCTGACGGATCTCAGATTCTGGATAATCTTTCCCTTGGAAAGGCGTGTATCTTATGCAAGGCTTGGTCTGTTTATCTCACTCTTAGTTCAGCCATGTCAAAAAGCACTCTGCATATCGACTGCAGCTTCTGTGTCACTCATAGAAGAAACTAACTGTGCTGAACAGCTTGAGTGTTTTGGGGGTTTTTTTTTTGTTTTGTTTTGTTTGTTTTGTTGGTTTTTTTTTAATAATGCACACAAGAAAGCTTGTCTAATGATTTCTTGAGAGAAAGACTGAAAAGAGCTTTTCTTCACTGAAGAGTCTCTAACAAGTCATGGTTGCTGGAACAAGAGCTGACGAAATTTCCTCGACTTTTGGAGATATCGTCAGACACCACGCAGTGAATGAACAAATGATGAAGTGCCTCTCTACAGAAATGTTTCCTGATTCATAATATTCATATACTTGGGAGAACATAGGAAAAGTTAATCCAAAGTTACTTTCTTTCCCAAACTCTGCCACACATTGTCCAGGAAAGTGGTAATGCGGTAGTTTTTATATCAGAAATAAAAATAAAACAGGGAAATATAAGCCATAAATACTTAGATAAGCCTGGAACCTAGTGCTTTACAAGCTTAGAGAAGAACTTACAAGGATAAAACATAAGCCGTTAATTTCTCCATGTATGACCCAAAACATTCACTGCAGGCAGAGATTCTTGTTCTCCTTCAATGGCTTTACACAGAAGTTTTTTAAAAAGCAAGCTGTGATCTCTGGGTGACTAAACATAAAATTAAAGCAGTCAGAAACACAGTGAGAAGCCACCACAACATCAGGCAAAGAGAGAGGGTAGGTTGGGAGCCTACCCAATGGAGGGAGAGGAAACACTGAGCTCCTGGTTTGGAGGATACAGCTCTGCTCACCACTTATTTTGCCTCCTGGTCACTGGTGGTAAACACAGTAATGCCAGATGTACAGTAGGATCTAGGTAGTCTTATATCTTTGCATATGCAATTAGTTGCAACTGCACAGTATCTCTGTGCAGGGCTATGCATAAATGTCTCAGCTAGCTCAATATTTTTGTATGGGCTTTACCAAAGTTTAACTGTAAAATAAATTTTCATATGCATTTACATGGATTTCAGATTTTGACATCTTACTTTCTTTTTCTGAAAAAAAATCCATTACTTACTATCCATCCATCAACACTGTGTTGGTTTTGTTCAGTGGGAGGGAGCTACGGTGGCAGCTTCTGCAAGAAGCTGGTAGAAGTTTCCTCTTTCTCCAGTGGACTCGGCTCGGCCTAGGGCAGACCCGCTGCTGGCTAGGGCTGAGCTGACTGGTGACAAAATGTTCAGTAACAATGCCTCTGCGATAACGTATTTAAGAAGGGGGTGGGGCGGGGCGGGGAAGTGAAGAAGTAGAAGAGGGGCCAGAGAGGTGGAGGCGTGAGCCTTGTGGGCCTTGTGGCCCTCACCCTCTGGCCTCCCGGGTGGCCGTCTGGGCGTGACTGGGTGCAGCCCGGCTGCAAGAAGCGGAGAGGAGATGAGATGTGAAGAGAACCTGAGAGGCGTCTGCCTGAGCTGACTGTGAAGAACTTCTTGTGAGAGGAACGGCTGCAGACGCCAAGGTCAGTGAAGAAGGAGGGGGAGCAGTAATGCTGCTCCCGGCAGAGATTCCCCTGCAGCCTGTGGTGCAGCCCATGGTGAGGCCGGCTGTGCCCCTGCAGCCCATGGAGGCCCACGGAGGAGCAGAGATCCACCTGCAGCCCGGGGAGGATCCCACGCCGGGGCAGGCGGATGCCCGAAGGAGGCTGTCGCCCGTCTAGGGCCTGCGCTGGGGCGGCCAGTTCCTGAGGGAAAGCACCCCGTGGAAAAATGACCCACACTGGAGCAGTTCATGAAGGACTGTAGCCCATGGGAGGGACCCCACACTGGAGCAGGGGAGGAATGTGAGGAGTTCTTCCCCCGAGGAGGAAGAAGCGGCGGAGAGCAACAAGTGATGAAGTGACCATAACTCCCATTCCCTATTCCCCCCCCGTGCCTCTTGAGGTTGGGGGAAGGAGGTAGAGATAACTGAAATTAAGTTACGCCTCGGAAGAGGGAGGGGTGGGGGGAAGTAGTTTTTGTTCTCTGTCTCATTGTCCTACTTTGTTTTATTAATAATAATAAATAAATAGTTTTCCCCAAGTCGAGTCTGTTTTGCCCATAATGGTAATTTCAATGATGTCTCCCTGTCCTTAGCTCAAACCTGGAGCCTTTTTGTTATATTATCTCTCCCCTGTTCCCTCAGAGGGTGTGGGGAGTGAGTGGCAGACTGCGTAGCTTGGTCCCAAGCAGGGGTAAACTATGACAAACGCTTAAGCAAACATGCCAATTCCTGGCTATTTTGGTCCTGACACTGTTTCAATCTGCTATGCAGAATGACACATTTAAAATGTTGTCTTGGCTTATGATAATATATATAACTCGTGTGATTTTCCACTATATACTTAAAACCATGGATACACAAATAACCACTTAAAGTAGTTGAGTACCGCTGAACTATTTACAGACATACAGTCCTTGCCATGAAAGACACCGTAAGCTTTGTGGTTGCTGAGGTTGCAGAAGAGGAAACAATGTCTTTTATACTAAATGGGCTTACTCTGGATTAGTATTTTTAAATTATTTTTGAAAGCAACAGTACTAGTCAAAATATTTTACTAATTACTCATTAAGCAAAATGTTGTGGCAACAGTGGATTTCACATCAAATTTTATGGCTGAAGAAATGCAGCGGATACAAGGCCTTTACTAGGGTTGTGTTATGATATACATCCAAATACGCCGTCCCTTGAGAAGCAAGCACACTACTATATTAGACACAAAAAGATGTAAATTTAAGTTCACTTCATTTTAATATTAATAACTAGAACTTCCTAGCCCTAATCATTTGTTTTAACCTCAATAATGTTAAATGGAAAAATGTCCCAGATACATATAATGCATAGCCAAGATGCTATTGGTAAAGAAAGGTATGAAATGAGAGCTGAAATTCTACAGGCATTGTGAGTCTGAGTGAACTGGTGTATTTGAAATGAAAGTAAAAAATTAACAGAAGGCAAGACCTCAGATGGCATTGTATAAAGGAAAAAAGCCTGAACCTTCACATTCATACATCTTTAGAATGTTTTCACTTTCGTTTTAATAACAAAAGTATTTACTAGCAAAAAGATAACTGATATAAAAAATAATTAATTGGAACACATTTAAATAAAATTTGGAATTATAAAAGAAAAATGAGGTGCAGCATTTTTTCCTTAACCTTTTAACTGGACATACAACAAGGTGTTCAAACTGCTTACCATTTGCCTTGTTCATTTATAAATTGTTGAACTGCATATCCAAACTGCTCTCTTGATGGACCAGAAAATATTTTTGCTTCTAGGAGCCCAACGTTGTAGGCTTCACAGCAGCTATGAAGAATGCCTGTTAACAGAAAGATTATGATTATTACAGAAGCAATTAGAGAAGAATTTCGATCACAGTGAAAAAGGCTCTTAATCTGTGCCAGCTCCCCCAATAGAAGAAAATAAAATGTAGCCTTTGACACGTGCAAGAAAAAAAACCAACAGTCTTTTCCCTACAATATCTATCTGCCTATGCTTAATGCCTGTCTAGTACTCTTTACAGGTGTTATAATATTGTGGGCAGAGATCAATGGCTCATTCACTGTTTGCCTTAACAAAAGTTGCAGCATTTCTAATGGGAATGTTTTAGCTGAAGGGAGGCAAGAAATATGATTCAGAGGCCTGTTATCCTCCTTTACCTTAAGGCATACATTAAGCATATGGCACAGCAACACATCAACAGCCTGCTGAGATACATTAAAATGCACTGACTGTACAGCTAATACTGTTTCTATTCTGGTGTCTCTGCAACTTAATGTTTGAAGCACTGGAACAAAAATCAGATTATCTACTGCATCTGAAAATCTACGTTTTTGAGTCATTTCATTATCACACCAGAGGCCTTTGTTTTCAGTCAAAACAATCTGGACAGTTGTCCAAACAGGAAAACTTAGAAATACAAACATGCAAGATAGAACTGCATTAATAAATCATGACACTTAACACTGAAACTACACTTTGCTGTGGTCACTGTATTAACTGATTTCCCTTGGCACTGCCGTGCCTAGGAATAAGATATGCCATTCCATGCCATTTTTCTGGAAATGGGCAGTGTGGGCTGGGGACAAGGTCCTAAGCGTCACGAGTTTGCAGCGCACGAGGGCTTGCTTCTCATTCATAAAGGACCTGACTGCTTTCTGATCAAGAGCTGTAGGTCTTGAGCATCTAGGAGAATGGCCACTAGAGAAGTTGCAGGAAAAGGGCCAGAGTCCCCTAATAGCCTCCACTAGCTTGAAGAAGGGAGGACTGAGACAATGGCGGGATCCCAGGAGCAAGCTACAGCCCAGCTGAGGAACACCTTAGGGCTCCACACAACCCTCCAAAAACAGCAGTGACAGAAGAAATCATGACCTGTGGTTGCACCGTGCAGTTACTGCTCAAGTTTTCCAGGTGAGGCAAGTTCATGGAGTTGCTCACAGGTTAAACAACTTTCCCCCCATTTCCCCTCCCTTCCTGTGTGCCCAGACAGAAAGAGTTTTAGCTGCTCTAGACACAAAATATGCCTCACCGTAGTTATTTAGTATGAGTCACTGTGTAGCAGGGTGGCAGCCTTTGTGATAATCCCTTATAACAGGGAATCTTTAAGGAGAGATGTGCCAATCTTTGTCATCTTAAAAATAGAAGCTTAAATTCTAAGCATTTATCTACTTTTGATGCGTAGAGTGCTCATTGTTGGTATCACTCTCTTCCAGGTCCTAAAACCAGCATCGGAAGAGAGGTTAACAGGGATTATATCAGCATAAAGTAGCTCATCACAATAGCTGAGCTGCAATAGTAATAACAATAACAACATCATAGTGAGAACATTAATATCACAATCAGAGATTTGCAGGCAAAATGTAAAAATGTAAAAAATTTCAATGAATTTTGTACCTTTGCCCAGAGAATAGAAAACACAAATGTTTAGAAGTCTAAATACAACTTACACAGTTACTGCTTTTTGATCACGAACTCAAACTGGGAAATCGTATATTAGTTATTTCAAACAACCACTATCTACAGCTGGCATGGAAAGCAAGCAATCACCCGTTGCGAAAAGTATAGTTCCTTGAGAAACATCCTTAGAGATAAATATATTTCCCGAGCCATGTTATTTAAGACTGGAGAAGAGAATGTGTACAGACGTATCACTCTGTGTTTTGTGATACTTTTGGCACTAAACACAACCACATATATTCATGGTTCAAGTCTGGGTTTTTGGGAGAGGGAAGAAAAGATTTGAGATAGATATTGACTATTGCCAGCAATTCTTCTCTGATCAAATATAGTTGCAACTTATCAAAATACTTTGCTTATGTCACATCCTAGGTTTATTTTTAGGTCTGTTATTTTCAAATTATATTATCCTCAGTCAGAACTCAAGAAAAATTCTACAGTGCCCCATTCTCAGAGGCCACAGGAGACGATACTGCAATGCCATCCTGCATGTAAATACAGAGGAATGACTGTACAAGTTATATGATGCACATGGAAATAAACCCTGGGTTTCAAATGAAGAGCCAAAAGTATCCTAGAATGATACACATTTCCAGTATGACCCCAAATCCAATGACCTCTAGAGAAAACCTCTTGAAAGTCTGGACTCTGTTACAGTTACAAGCAAATGACATCATTAGCCAAATGGTACCTTTGCTAAATGTCTTCTGTCTAACTGCATTGGCCAACTTCAGTGCAAATGCATGGAAGATTTTTCGAATTGTGTCCATGGCAAGAGTTTTATTAAATGCTACAACCAGGACAAAAATTTCCAGAACTGGATAAAACTACAGAGACCAGATGTTACAACCAACAGCCTGAAGGTAAGTCCCAGTGCTGATTCAAATTCCCCTCGGACGCTGTGACAAGTCAACACGAGTGCTGGGTTACGTGTTTCCGGTCTACCTCTTCCCTTGCCCTCCCATGGGCACTGCAGCATCCCTCCCTAGACCTTCCAGGGCTACTCTTGTGGTCCCACTTTCTCCAAGATGGGAGCTGATTCCAAGGAGCAAAGACACGGCCTCACCCACCCTGGGGATGCTTCATCTCCTTGTGGTTCGTCTGGACCTCATCACAACTTAGGGAAGCAATGCTCTTTTTTTCTGCCCAGCCTCTCATCTAATCTACTCACTGAACCGTTTCACTCGTCCTTCCCATTTACCACTGGGCCTTGATTTTATTCTTTTTAATCATTCACACTACTGTGGTATCAGAGCATTGCTCTTTAAAGGCAAGAATTCTACCTGGAATAATGGGAAGAGTGTTTGCCAGACCACAGGTCTCTTCTCAAAACTGCCTCTATCATCCTCACTTTCTGTCCAGGCAACAAATCAAGGACAGTGAAAAGAAAAAAGAAAAAAGCAACCAGAAAACCCCACCTCTGAAGTCATACTGTCATCTGCAATGCTCTTATGCATCAAGTTTTGCCTCTCACTCATGACTGCTTTGCAAAATCAAAGTAGAAAAGCTGGTAAATACACTTGCCATGAACATCATGAAGTGAACCATAGTTTCAGCATATTTCAATCACAGTAATTTTAAAATCCACATTTTTATGATCATTAGCAGGTTTTTGGTTTTCAGATCTGCTCCACACAAATCTTACTTGGTGTAGGTCTAGCAAGTATATACTTGCAGTAATATACTAGGCATTTTCCTGCCATTTTCCTCCATCTTACATAGTGCTTACACGATAAGGACATCTTTTATCCATTTTTGTATATCTATCTAAATACAGTATTCAGAACAAGAAATTCAAGCATTTGTAGCCAAAAAAAGAGAAAATGCTAAGTTTGCTTCCAATCTATTTTAAGCCTGTGCCAGAATAAGAGGGTCTCTTATGCATTAAAAGGGTGCCAAACATTGAAGCATCTTGGTTCAAAGTACTGTATATTCCATGCTGGAAAGACTCAGTATCTATTGCTGCCTTCAGGCAATGAACTTTGATAATGTGAAATAAAGAAAACAAATTCCCTATCTGGATTTTAATAGCTTTTGGTGACAGACTTCCACTTTGTGACCTAACAATCGTGATGAGAGATTAGTTGGGCAAGTAAAAATCCACTTCCCAACTTCCATCTGTAAATGGCACTTTATTTACAGTCAAATAAACAGATTGTGGGGAACAAAGGAAGCCAGATACAAGCCTAAAGCTTCTGAAGGCCGCTCTGAAGACTTCAATAGCAGCAGTTTTTCTCCACTGACTGTACAGGGAGCATGGCCACTTTGGTTTAAAGAGGACAGCTTCATCAAGCAGAGTACCTCCCAATATAAAGCTTCAGACAAGTTAGAAAAAAAAATCCTTAATGGGATAAAAAGAACTGTAAGCTTTCTAATAAACTCCAGTATCTCTTTGCACAGTATTTTTTTCCTGGGAATTTCCATATTTCAGTAACTGCATCATTGCAGTGTATACCACAGGAACTGCAATGTAGGAGTACAGCTGCTTTTATGCTTCTCCACCACCATTTTCTCGCTCCTAGTAAGACAAAAAATAATACATGTTCTGACTGTGCACCCTTAAGCCTGAACGTGTGGGAATTCTTCCGTAACAACAAATTACATGTCTAATGATGGCTATAATGCCTTTTGTTTACTGCCGTTGAAGTACAAGCTGAAGCAAGTTTATTGAAGTAATAACTCCTATTAGGTACACTCAGTTCATAAAGCTCACAGCTTAAAGTGAGCAAGCAGAAAATGTCTCCTGGGTCATTTAATGCCATTATTATAATAGTTGTCTGATTGTAACCCCTTGTTCAGATTAATCAGTATAACAAAATAATTTTTTAACTGGATGAGAAAAAATGAAATCGGATTTTGTGTATTTGATAACTTGGTTTGTGAGATAAGTTTACAAAAGTTCAATAAAATATACTAACTGGCATACTCATTTATGCCAGTTCTCATCTCTCATTAAACCATCCAGTCAGAGGCATCTACTCCTGCTGTTATTTATAGTTTGCATCAGACAGGCCTAGCAATCACAGTATAAAGAAAAAAGAAAATACGATGGAATTTGACCACTGAATTTATAAGGATCCACCTCACACTAAGCATTAGTTTTAAATTTGTCTAACCTTGCCAACAGGAAACGTTACAACGAAGGAGACTTCATCACCTTTTTTTTCCTTGACAGTATGGTGTTTGCTTCTTTGAGCAACTATTACCTACAAACTAGAAAAAAAAATTTGTATAATCCAGCTAAATGACCATTTGTCTTTGTGAGTGAGTATTCACACTGGTAACGATACCAGGAGAGGGACGACTACAGCTACGACCACTGCCCCTTTTGCCATCTCCAATAGGGCAGCGGACCCTGACAAACCCAAACTCATCAGCACGCTGGGGGATCTGTGCATGGAAGGGGTAAGTACGTAGTCACCAAATAAGAGCAAGGCATTGCTCCTGACATTACAGTAAAACCAAGACAGTATTACAAGCATTCTTACGTGGTTTTTAGTCCCTCAATTGTTTTGCAAAATAGTATCAAGAAAATCCTACTGGATTATTGTCTGCTTCCTGAAGTAGTTTTATAGATTGGCAGCCAGTAAGAGGTATACAGCCTACATTGCCTTAATTGCTCTGGCTAACATTTTTTAAAAGTATCTATTCTTTCCAGAAGAGGGCTTTACTTTGTCCTTTATGTTAATCTGCTCCAAGAGAGTCACTAAAAATTCCACAAAGAAAATTTTCCCCTTGGTCTCAAAGATTTCTTCCTCCAAAGCGCACACGTCGGCAGGGCCCTGAAGCCTGTCAGACCCGGCTGGGGGCAGAGAAAAAGAAAGGGGTGGGAGGGATGAGAGAACTCCTAACTCTTGGTTTCCGCTGGCTCTATCTCACAGCATATTGTGCACTCTGGTTCAAGCTTTCTCCATGACTGAAGCATTTCTAAGGGTAGATTTTCTGGTGTTTTGTATTGTGCAAGGTCATCTCTTTAGTTGTCAGGGAACTCGTAAAGGTGCTTTTGTCTCACTCCAACACCTAATGGGTTATTTTTTCATCTCTCTGCAGAAATTTGCTGAAATTGGCTCACAGGTTCTGAAGTTAGTAAGGGAGTACAGGCACCTACAGATACTGTTCACACTACTGTCCTTGAAATATTAGGCAGAAGGTGGAATGAAGGCAGGAAGGGAAAGTAATAAAATTATGAAAGAGGGCAGTCAAGTAGTAATTGCTTCGTATTAAGTGTATTTACTTAATATACTAAATATACTTTACTGCTTTTTATTAAAAGGCCACAACATTTTGGTATAAGGGTAAAGTTACTTCCTTACTATTCAGAACCTATGTTATCAGAGCAATAATCCAACTGCAATTAGTCAACTATTCTTATAGAATGGACAATTTGTAATTCAAACTGATTTTGTAATATACTGTGTTTTGAAGATTTTATTGACAAGACTGTGGATACATAAAGGACAAAACAAGCAGCATGCAGTTACTTTATTCTATTGAATTGCAGCACAGATATTCTTCATTATGGCTTTTAGAAGCTTCCGAGCAATTCTCACTGCAATTAGCTTATTAAGGGAGCAAATCTGCCTCAAAATTAACCACCTTTTTTTTTCTTCTAATACCTTGATCCGTTTTACTGTATGGGTATGTGCATTGTGTACATGCACAGATAATGACATCAAATCAAGTTATTTTCATGTGAAACAAGTAATTCTATATTTGTTGTGCTGTTTGAGGCTTTTCTGTAAATGAGCATAAACATGAGCATATATAACACTTTTTTGATATATCTTTAGCACACTTGGTAGGGCTGTGTGGAGTCCAACCCACTTAATGCAGGGAAAATAGAGAACTACTTATAATTCCATCTAGAAAGGTATATTAACCTTTACCCAACATGGTTAATATAAGTGAAAAATATTTTCTCATTAGTTTTCGCATTGGACTAGATGACCTTTGGAGGTCCTTTCCAACCCTAATGATTCTATGATTCTATGATTCTCTGCTTTTTGTAACTTTTTCTTCAATATGCACAACCTCATCAGTATATACTGACAATGGCAAGTAGATATCCTCAGCTCATGTACTGAAACAGCAGTTTTATATTCACAGTTTATCTATTTTTATTTTAAATCAAACAGTTTTCTTACTGAGAACAACCTTTTAATTAAAGACAACGTGAACCTCTGACAGGAATCAAAACGAGCGAAGAATACATTTGGCAAGATACTGGGGTTTTTTTGTACTTCAAGTCATAAGTAACCTATAATCCTCACTTCAATTACTTTGTTGATATTTCATGATGTTTACAGAAGCCTTAGAAGGCAAGTCTTCCTTTTACTGCTTCATCTCTTTATTTTACTTTCTTTTATCTTGGGACCAACGTTCTCTTCACATCAGCTACAATATCTCAAACTATTTAATAATTAACAGAGATTATAACGTTCAGCATAGAAATAAATTATGCACCACAAAAAAAAAATCCAAACCCCACCCATAAGAAAGGAAAAACAATGCCCCATTTAGTAGCAAATCCTCCCTCCCGCTCCTCTTCCTCCCCTCCTCTCCCTCCCTCCACCGTTTTCTTGGCTTAGTTGGCCGACTGCTTCTTCCTGGAAGTAGGTCAGCTTCCAGCCTGAAAGCCTCTGAGTGTGTGAGGGCCTGAGTCGCTGCCTTTCAGTTACAACTGCTTATGATCCATGCAGCTGCACTAAAGAGTAACCAATAACCTGCTATAAAAGCAACCCAAACATGATACAACACACAAATTGTGAATGAAAATTTGGAGAGACGTGGTAAGATGACTAGGTGCTGCCTATTATACTGTTCTGGCAATGCTGCAGAGTCAGAGATCTAATTAGGTCTACCCACAACCACACTAGTTACTCTGAAAGACTTGTCTTTCTCATGACAACTCCCTATTTGTGGTCCACGCATTGGCCTCCTTGGCTCCCAGAGCAGGCGAATAAGCTGCTCTTCGTCTGGAGTTAAGAAATATCAACAACCTACTGTACACACAAGGATGGATTCCAAAATAATGGTTAAGAGCAGCTCCTGCAGGACTGACAACTTCCTATGCGTTTCTAATAAAGATGGCAAGAATTCAAGCCTACTCAAATTTATTATCCTGGCATGTTTCCATCACTAAGTTAAGTGGAAAAAACTTTCCTTTACAGAAAATGCACGTAAGCTGCGTCTTTTTAAACTGCAGTTTCTCTTTTCTTTTACCTTGGTACAACAAACAGGATTGTTTCAGTCCTGTCCTTAGACGAACACAATTTGTTCTCAGTGATACCACAAAGAGATTAAAAGTACACAAGGCTAGCAAGCTGTACACTGTTATATCTTTTTTATGCAGTTAGGTCACTGGCTTCACAAGTAACAAAAAACCTTCATGTGCTTCCCTGTGATAAAACCGACTTTTCATGCAGCATTTCACTCCAGCAAATTCTCTTCCTTTATGTCCACGTTATCGGTTGTTGACCCTTTTTTAAACCAGCAATATTTCCAAATATAGTCAGAGAATCATGAGCCATGCTACGACTGTAAGAGAGGAAATGCATGTCATCACACAGAAACCAATGCGACTGCTATCTCTGTACCGTTTGCTGCATTTGCTCATCTCAGCTGCTGTGAAAGCATGTTTGTACACAGATGAATGTGCATGTTTGCACATAGCTATCAAGAAGATGGGAAAGCAACCAAAGGCATCTGTATTTCCCTACCCATATCCCACTCAAGGCTATATGAAAATTTCAGTCTATTATAACTTATTAGTGTATTATATCATATTATATCACTGTTAAATGTGAAGTGAAAAGGCTAAATGAGGAAAAGACTGAGGGACTCACCCTCACCATCGACCCCTCTGCCACTCCAGTGTCACGGCCTGCAGCATGAGGACTGCAGTGGCTCGAGAGCAACCCTGCCATCACACTGTTTAGGACACTGCATTTAGGACCCTGTTCCTCCCTCACAGCTTCTCAAGAGCTAGCCAGGTCAGCTTTCTGCACTGTACACAGACAGCCCCAGAAACAAGAACAGCCTCAGTGGTAAAAAGTTTGCTACATCAGCTTCCTGCAACAAAAAACCCTCCAAAGCATCACAGGATATGTAATACAATAGTTGGAAGAGCTATAATTACCAGGACTTTTGTTTTCCTATAGCAGACAACGACTTTTTCTCTCCCCTGATTGCAATGGGAGCTCATGGCCTGGCAGCCTGAATGGTAGCTAGGTGGTCCCAGTCAATCACCTGAAGTTCCTTGTTAACGCACATTGAAATGATCAATTCTGGCACCAGATAGGGCCTAGGCAGAATTTGGGCTCATTAAAATCAGGAAAACAATCCAGGAAGCCCAGATTTCAGTAGGTGCCTATTCCAGAATGAACTTAAAATTATTTGTCAGCTAGGTTTCATAGCACAAAGTTGCATAAAAATTTAAAGTATGATGGAGGTGTAGAAGCACTCCTGTCTAAGAACAGGACCGGCGCTGATATCATGGCCAGAGGCAATGAATGCTTCCTGATTAAATAATTTCTGCTCTAAATAATTAAATGATTTAACTGGCTGAATAACTTCTTTTTATGCTCTGCCTATTTACCAAATGTGAATTGCATGAGCAGTCCAAAACGGCCAACTCAGAACTCCTCTCCTTCCATCTAAGAGCCCCAGACGTTAGGCCACAGGCAAGATGTGTCTTTGCTTGTCTGCTTGGAAACACATAGATGCATCCCAGGATGAGCTGAGACCTGATTTCAATAAGAGCAGTAGAAAGCACTTCTCTTTGCTTTATTGCTGGCAGCAAAGACACTTCTGGAAAAGTTTGAGAGGCAAGTCTACGTCGCCATGAGCCTCAAGAGAGAACTAAGCCCACGTTTCCCAGGAGACTATTACCATTACTTCTCAGGCAGCTACTTCTTGAAAAACAGCTGAACTAGACATCTATTGCTCAAAACTTTTCCCCATCCCTGACCTCAAGGGAAGGAGACACCTAATGCAGGTGCCTGAGAAGGATGGAGTTCAAACACTCCCTTCGACTCTCTCAAGCCTTACTGCTTTGCAAGGAAATATTTTTCGTGCACTTTAAAAGTGCCTAACTGTCTCTGCTGAGTCCAAGCCACATAACTCTGACACTTTGGGGCAGGAGAACCAGGTCTCAGGTGAAATGGGCTGCAGTGTGCACTCTCCCAGCCCTCAGCCCACACACTGGACACTGGTGAATTCAGATGCCTGTGGTCAGGTGGGTGACAAGCTATCTGTAAGTCAGAGTTTGTAAAGTTATCTTTTTTTTTTTTTGTAAAGTGAAGCCATTGGACATTTTGTGGTCAGAGAGAAGGGCCCATGTACATTTAAGAAGAGTTTTCTGGAGATAATACTTGCTTCTGCAAAAGCAGAACAGTTGCTTTTTGTCTTCAGAGAAGCAGTCTATTGTAGCTTTCAACTTCTCAGAAAGACAACTCCAGAGACTCTTAAAGTAGTTTTTTACTGTTCAATATCATGAACTGGCTTTGGGCACTTTGGAAAAGAAAACAAAAACAGAGAGTAGAGACAGTGAAATGAAAGGATATTTGGCTAGAGTCAAATGGACAACTATTATTAGCAGAGCTACTAACAGACTACTATCCAAGCACTGCTGCTGGATTTTTTCTGTGTTTATTGTTCTTCCCAGCTAATAAGAAAGTTATTTAATTTTCAGTAATTTCTCCTAAATATGACCTATATGTATTTCAGGCATATTTAAATGGGAACTCTATTTTGTGGGCATAGTTAGAGGAAGTGTCAGGCCACTTAGATTCTTCCACTTAGGAAAGGTGAGCTAAATTCTTATTTGAGACATTTCAGCCAAATCTGAGTTTAACATCTATAAATCAAATCAGTCTATATGCATCTGAAGTACTGCACATAGATGTAATTTAATTTTATACCGCATAGTAGGAATACTGAATTGAATTTATCTCATGTTAATTATTAGAGCACTACTCTTACTGTCTTGTTAGAATTTACAGTTAAGAAAGTAGAATTGGTGAAAAACTAGTTACTAAAATGCTGTGCCTTTTTGGTATTTGAGCAATTATCATTCTCCTCAAATAGAAAATTCAAGCAAGGATACAGGCCCAGAAACATTTGAGTCACACATTCTCCATTGCAATGATATTTGGTAACCGTCTAGGACACATCAGTTGCCCAGAGACAAGATGCTCCACTTGCTTCTGCTTCAGAGAGGTGTGTATCAAGGGGATTCTTCTATGTTTTATTTTCTTTACCGTAGCATGTTGCTATTGAGAAAGCAGGCCACTAACTCTTGACACAGGTTACCCTAACTTAAACACCTATCTAGACATTTAGCTCACTAAGAGAACAGCACCAGCCAAGAGTAAAATTAGGCTTAGAGTCCAGTAATTTACTGATTTGTTGTTTTAGCAGATTATGCAATTAAGTAGAATTTCTTATCCAGTGTGTTTTCACAGTTGAAGAGAGATATGAACACAACAGTCGCAAGAACTGAGAAGTTATGAGAAGTGACTTCTATGTATGCGGAAAAGGTAGACACCCTGTTAGCTAACCCAACTGGTTTACATGTGGGTAGCTGCCATGCTGTGGGCAGCATAGAACACGGCACAAGCATACCTCAGAAAAAGTGTGGGCTTCATAACGTCTTCTAACAGCAGCCACCGCTGCACTAAACTCACATGAGTAGAGCACAGGTCGACTGTTCCTCATTCAGAGAAGTCTGATCTTGCAGTCAGTTGAGATAGTTCTTTACTGGGCAATCCAGCGGGTCAGGCAGCTTTGGCATCTGCAGTCTTATTGAATCATAGAATCATAGAATCATAGAATCACATGGTTGGATGGGACCTATAAGATCATCTAGTCCAACCGTCTTCCCACTACCATTGCTGCCACAGCTGCTAAACCATATCTTGTAGCTCCTCATCAAGCCACCTCTTGAACACTGCCAGGGACGGCGACTCCACCACCTCCCTGGGCAGGCCATTCCAGTGCCTGACCACTCTTTGGGAGAAAAAGTTTTTCCTCACGTCCAATCTAAACCTCCTCTATTGCTATGTACAGCTTTGTGTCACAGCCTTAACACAACACCAACTGCTACCAGCTTTCTTGTATAAGGGTCACTTATATTTGAGACAGATAGCTAGACTGGCAGATAGATAAAAGGTAAAAACCTGATTCAGCTTTTCCACACCACCACCCCCATCCTCAAACTCCATTATTTCCGTAGGTATTGCCACTGTGTAATACACTCCCTTCCAGAAGTGTGTTGTTAACAGTAATTTTCCTCAAGATTTCTTAATTGTCTGTTCTTTAGAAATCAGCAATCATATTAGCCAAGGAGATCTGGATAATTAAAAAAATATCCTTTATGAAACCAAGGAAGAATGATGAACTTGAAAGCAGGATTAAAAGGGCAAAATAAATCAGGAATAAGGCAAGAGAGTACCACCAGGGCTGTGCATAACTTCCAAGTCCTTTGCTCTGTCTACCAGTAATTTGAAAGGGACAAAAGAATCCATGACATTCATCACATGTGACACTCAACCATGCAGATGCCATTCAGTTATACACAAAACGTCTTTGCTCATATGGCATTCAAAGAGTCTGTGTTTATCTTACTTCTTTGCCTGCATAGTTCCTCTCTTAAGTCCTGAAAAATATGCAAGTCTTACATGATTTTTAAAGAATACGCATCTCCAGAAGAAAAGAAAACTAACTTAGTCCTCTGAAGATCCTGAAATGCTATTCAGCGACTAATTCAAAGCAACAATTACTAGCACTCAGAATATTGAGTTTATTTGGTGATTCAGAACTCCCATCCTGATTTGGAAGCAATGGAAGTGCTTACACAGCTTATGCTGACTCCACTAGATGCCTTTAGTATTCTCCATCTCCAGAAAATGAGTGCAGCATGAGCAGGAAGAACATTATCACTTACTGCTTTACAGGGATACACACTCACACTCGGCTAATATAGACAGAAGGTATAATTTATCCCATGTAATTCACATTCATTTATTTTTGTTATCTTTTTATCAGTGCCTTGAAAAGGGGATATGTTAAAAAAAAAATATTTTGCACAGATACATGTCAGTCTTTCACCTAAAAGTTTATAAATAAAAATCCTTCTCCATTATCTTTTTCAACAGAAATGAAAACCGAGACTGAGACAGTTCTCTGATGTCCTTGACTAATTTGAACGGGAACAGTTCAGACAATTTATTTACACAAAAAAAATAAGCTTATCAACTTGCTTTCTCTCACTGTACAGTGTCTGAAATCCTAACAGAGCATAGTATCACAGGGCCAGAGATAACTTTCTGAAAAAGAAGTCCTAAACATTAAAACTGCTAATGGAAATGTCCTAAGCCAAGTAGATAACATGTGTTGGTATGCAAGTGCACGGCTACGCCAATGAGAATCCAGCCTGTGTCCGTCTGCATTTCAGCATGGTCACCATGGAAATGGGAACCGGCCTGCACAGAGCCTAACAAAGGAAACCTTTAAATGAAAATAACAACACTGGATAGAGACTGCCCAAGATTTCTACTGGGGAGAAAAGACTTGCTCTACTCGTCTGAAGAGGTATAAACTCCCTTTTACCTGCATTAACCCTGAAGGAAAGTATTTGATTCACATTTGGCTGTTTGGAGATTAAGCCATTACATTAGCAGTTCAAGTTATTAGCCCTCATGAAAACACATTACATGAAGTACATAAAAAACCCCACTTTCAGTCATTGAAAATTGACAGTAGTGAAGAAAAACCATTATGGAGTGGCTAAGAAACACAATAAAACCAAGAAGTATCAGTCATTTAACCTCTTTGACTTCTTAAATGAAAATTCTGTGTCACTGAATCAAAAAAGCAAAGAACAATTCAAAAATTGATTTTTTGGCTCCAGAGCCAGACAGCATATAGTTAAAACTTGCTGGTAAGGTCTCGTGTTTACTTTGCCCAAATTATGCACAAATAAATATTAACTGTTAATGTGTTTAGGAGTGTGAAGGTAATACCCTGTATGCTTTCTAAAATAAACATCATTTGTACAAAATACCAGTCTTGTAATACAGTATGAATGAAGCTTTACTTCAATGTGCAATGCTGTGAAAGGCAAAACTCCAAAAATAATATATAATAATGCGCCTACTACCTGACAAACTCTCTTCAGGTAGGAAAAACTAGAGATAGTTTTAGTTTAAGAAGAGTTCATATTTGGGTCCTGCTTTCAAGCAATCTCCAGATTTTAGAATTAATTTTGACATGAACATTACTCACAAATATGATAATAAAGCAGCAAGGTAACAAAAGATGACCACAAAGAAAAAGGCAAAAATTAAGACGGGCTGTACAGCTTTAAGTTGGTGTGTGTGCATGTGCGTTACGATCACACACTACATTTTCAACCTGGACTTCTGGCTTCATTTATTGCACCGAATGTGCATTTTCACTTGCTATTCAGTTATCAGTTTAGTCCCTATGGCTCAGTACATGGCCTTGTATATTTATGTATACCATTTCAACCTACTGAATTAGCAGCTCAGCTTCCTTTTGGATTCATCTCTACATATCTTGACCATAAGCATATTTACAAGTGACAGATATTTTTTTTTTCAATACTCAAGTGCAACGAGAGATCATCCTTAGCCCCCTTAAAAAAAAAAAAAAAAAAGATTAAGGTCAAAAGTACTTACCACTTTTGGAAATCTACTGATACAGCTAAAAGCTTATGTTTTTCAGAATACTTAAGCACATTCAAAATTCAATTTCCATTGACTTCATTCACAGCTGTGAATACACAGCAGCTTTGCATGTCAAGATGCACTTTCACAACCAGCTCAAGCCAGTGGAAGTGTTGGCTACCAGTGAAAGGGACTCTTCCAGCTTCCCTCCTTCCTCTGGCCACGAGTTCTGACTGTCTCCTATGCCAGTGCTAATGATTAAATAAATCGCTTAAGTGAACAGGATCAGTTTAGCTCATCTCCAAAACCGATCTGACTCAAAAAAGGGAAAAATTTATTCAGACAAATGGGTCCCTAACCTGTTCCCCAGACCAAGCCCCGGTGGTAGCATGGAGAAACTGGTGGGAACATGGAATCAGGAGTGGATGAAATGTCCTTGCAGCGTCAGCTCCACATTCAGGTCAGCTTAACCAGATCGTGAAAATGCAGCTTCAGTTTTGAGAACCCCTGGCTGAGCAAAGAGAAAGAGGGGAACACAAAAGCTCCAACCACGTGTCAAAGATTTGATTTAAATGACTCGCCTAAAATTGCACTCTGCTTTTGTGACAAAAAAGAAGAGAAAAAATAGAATTTTGCAAGGGTGGGGGGGGGGGGGGGGAGGAAATAC
>JAAGAY010017996.1:5125-61466 GCA_011801015.1 Ardeotis arabs | reverse complement strand
AAAAAAAAAAAAAAAACCAACTTAAAAAAGCATCCGTATTTCCATTAGAGCACAAAATGAACAGAGGCCTATCAAAACGTTTCAATCAAATTCTGATTTAAATGTCAAAGTAGTACCCACAGAAACCTAAGTGCATGCAGAATACACCTCTCCAATCATCGCGTATTAGCAAAGAACCAAACTAATTTTGCCACTGTATGCAATTTACCTCTCTTTTTATTATGTATGTAGGAAGTTACTGAGTAAGGCTGAGTTCTGAAAGCAAAGATGACTCATGAGTAGCATTTGCTTTAAATATGAAGAAGTTACGGCCTAAGCAAATAAAAAAGTAATGATTTTATAACATTATGTGTTGTGATCCTAAAGGTGCACGGGGAGGCATAGGTAATGAAGAGCACAGCTGTTTTATTAGATGAGTTATACTCAGATGTTGCTTCATCAGTTGGATTACAAGTTTAAACCATACACCACCATCAGGCTGATGTTTGGTATCTTTGGTTGGTTAGCATAACTGTAGACAAAGGAATTTACAAGTCAATTAGATTTAAAGGAAAAAAATTACAAAAACTGGGCAAGCCAAACTTTTCTGGATTTGATTTCTCTTCCAAACACATAGCCTAGAGAAATTATATGCAAAATACCTATAGTTAGTGAACCAATATCAACCACTAACAGCAATGACAGAAATCAAAATTAGTAATGCCAGAAAGTTCCAAAGTCACACTTTCTCCCACAGTTTTGACTTAGCAACATTATCCATCTGTGGAGTTCCTATTTTAATTTCTGTATTAGCTATTCACTTCCTTAATGTCTTATTGTTTATTAATAACTTATAACAGATACTCTGCAGACAGCTTTTAGTGCACTTGAAATGCTAGAAGAAGTTTAGCTTCTAGAAATTCTCGTTGCGGACTCTTCAGTGGTCATATTCTACTGAGCCTGAGTCAGTTTAACTAGGATTTATGCACAGAGTTTGGCAGGACAGGAGGTTGTATTATGAGAAAGCTACATCTATATTGCTTTCACCTGTATATAAACACTGTAATGGGATAAAACATTTTCCTGAGAGATGAAAGTCTACAGGGAAGTTCAGACTGAAATACTCCTTTTGAAAAGAGAAGGAAGCGAACTAAGAGAGGATGTAAGAGTGTTTGTAGGGAATATCTGCAATGAGCTTCCTGCACTGCTAAATTCATCAGTGCTACAGGCAGTGAGGTGTAGCAACCATGCCTACACCTCTGCTGGGGAAATTGCCAGGCAGGGCAGATCCAGGTGACTTTTGCAAACACCCTGCAGTGAGGTAGATCTGGATAATCTGATCTTAGTTCTCCTTCTCCCATAGCCAAAATTTTCCCTATATAAAAAGCAAGAGAGTTAATAGAAGTAAAAGGAGAAAACACAAGATCAAGGGAAGAACAGGCAGAACGGAGTTCAGAAGAGTAAGTGGGCCACTAAATACTCCAGCACAGAAATATCACAATATAACTTCCACTGCTCAACACAGAAATATCACAATATAACTTCCACTGCTTTTTTGCAATTCCTTATGGTTACACATGCCACATTCCTCTTTAGTGCAATGAACTGTATATCCATCTTCATGTCATATCCCTCTTTGGATTAGTTACCATCCCAAAGATTGAGAGAGGATTGCTCCAGAAATAGATTAATATCACACAACCACCTTATCTACAAAGGCAGTTTAAAGTGCTTCAGGTGCAGCCAAGTAGAGCTCACACATCCCCAGGCCATCAGGTGGTCAATCACTATGCACTTAGCTTCAGCAGAGAGAGGCACTCTCCACTTGGCCAGGCCACTGTTTGCAGCACGCCAGCCCCGAAGAAGGCCACTTTAACTTCCCAGTCATGAGTTTCACCTACTGACTGGTTTGGCCAGCACTGAAAGAAAACATTGACTGTTTGCAAAAGCAACCAAACCAGCTGTGAACAGCTCTGCTGTAATAACCCTCTTTATCAGTAGAAAAATAGCCTTTAAAAGTAATAAGACAACCAGTAGGTTTGAAAACCTCTATAAATAATGCATACAAGGAATATCCCATAAATGTAAATTACATTGCTTCTTGGGGTGAAACTGGAGTTGATTTTACTCATTACTCATTAACTTCTACTACCAATGTTTATGAGAGATTTTGAATGTGAATATGTAAAGCGTACAGCATTTATTAGATTATGCATTGAATGACATTTACAGACATCTGCTTCTGTTTTTTGATTCAAGAAGGTGGGTTTTGTCAATGTGAGCTTACTTTAATACCTACGAGATTAAAATTCAATGCAATTGGGTGATTTTGCCTTTTTATTATTCTGTATTTCTGCCAGCCAAGAAGTCTGGCTTCTGTAACAAAATCTGGGTGGAGGAGGAGTGTACAAAAATGCCATAGTGAGTTTTACAGAAAATATAGACAGGGTTAAATATCAAGGCTAAACTCACAGGCAAGGGACAAATACTATGTATGAATGTATGAATTAAGTCTCTCCAGAGTTTCCATCATACGTCTATTTTTATCATGAATGCTGCCAGTGATCTAACAGTAATTTTCAAGAATGCTCTGAGATGGTTTCAGCCCTTCCTGTCCGATCACTTCTAGGCAGTAATGATACAAAATTGCTTCTCTTCTTTTAAGTGCCATTCCCTCTAATCTGTCCCTCACCATATTGTCTATGTTTAGCTGCTGAGGAAGAACTAACATCAGAGATTCTAGGTTTGATACTGAACAGCTTATCTGAATTTTGTGTTTACTTCTAACTTTATAAGCAATACTTACAGTTTTTTTACCAGCATCTTTCAGTTAGTGAGGTTTAGATGAAAAGAAGATACTGAGCCATGACTTTACTGAGCTACTTATTAGGAGGAAGGAAAAGACTATATCCTTTTAAATAACTACCAGTTTCTAGAGAAGAAATTAGAAAAAAAATTGAATTAGATTATTTTAATTTTAATTTTATTTAATTTAAATGTATTTAAATTTTCCATTTATTAAACCTCTACTGTATTGTATGATCTGTTATACAAGTGCAAATATGTTGATTGAATCACGTCCTCATAATGAACTTTCATTCTTAAAATACATCATTCAGCTGCCACAAAAATATGCATTGTTACATGTGCAATGAAAGCCATGCACTGTTGAATTGATTTGTTGCAATAAAGGCCCTCAAGCCTGAAGTTTATGAAAAATCCAACATCAAAAGGTATGACAGAATGAAAAACCAGCTGGTATCAGTCATTATAT
Source organism: Ardeotis arabs (assembly GCA_011801015.1). Taxonomy (NCBI): domain Eukaryota; kingdom Metazoa; phylum Chordata; class Aves; order Otidiformes; family Otididae; genus Ardeotis; species Ardeotis arabs. Next base: position 58,213 of record JAAGAY010017996.1, on the reverse strand, counting down.
CTGACTTTTGTCATGAATACATCTGTGAGAGACAGATCTTGTTTTGAGAACTCATCTGTACTTCCTGTTGTGTATAAATATTATTGGTGTTGGCTCGTAGAACAAATACTAATTAAAATAGCTGAATTAAAAAAAAATAATAAGAGGAATCTATTCTGCTTAATCTGCATGGGTAATTCTGTGACTAAATCTTAGGCACTTCATGAGAGAGTTCTTTAAAGTAAATACTTAATTTTAAAGTCAATGAAGAGAGGTAACTTTGAAGCTCCTTAGAAGAATATGTCTGCCCACATCAGGGCGGGGACCTCTCACCTACCTTTAGCTATTAGTGAGGACACTTGCCTATATCAATGAGTTAGAGTTCATCCGCAGTCAATGGAGAGAGATGGGCAGCTTGCCCCCCATAGATTAAATATCACCTATCTCCATTTAATTGTTCCCTGAAATAAACTGTTTCTCTCAAATTTCTATAGCACAGCCCAGATTATTAGCTTAGACTAGACCCTTAACTTTAAGTGGATAGGTTACATCCTAGGTGCCAAAACTTGGTCAGATAGGATCTCTTTCGGGAATCACCCACCTCTCTCCATTTATTATGCATAATATCTATTATATTACGGCCACTGCTTCATTGGCACCTAACAAAGTTTCTCAGGTAAGGACAGTAAATCTCAAACAATATTTTTTACAGCTGCCAAGTCATATTTAAATACATGCTGGTTCTGTCGCATATCTTACACTTTGGTGAGCATAAAACTATTTTGATTTTGTTGATAATTCCAGCAAGACCCTTCCCCTCTGAAGCTGTTGAAAAACAGACTAATTCACAAGTATTTTTCTCTTCAGACTTGTTTGCTGAAATTTCAGATTACAAAAAAAAAGAATTTAAAAAATTATCCCAGCAAATTAGTGATAGACTATGTGATTTAACAACTTTTAAAGTATATTTGTAAAACTGTATCATCCAGTACTCTGTTCCCCACAAAAGCTCCTTGACAGAATGTGTAAACTCATTTCCAGCACAGAATATAACTTATTATATAAACAGCATACTGTCTCCTTTGGAGGGCTGTATTAAGCCAAGCAGTTTACTTCTCTCTGTCCCTTCCCCTTTCTTCTTTCCACCATGCAGTATTCCTTTTCCATTTACATAGTGAAGGATGCACACCCATTTGGTGCTTCCATTTACCACTGTACATGGTAAGAGAGTAATTAATCTGATTAAATGTAGACATCTACACTTTAACTAATCACTTCAATTTCTGGTCAAGAAAAAATAATAGGTACTGTTAGTGCACAATTTTTCTCAAAAAACCTATTTCTCTCCATTGACTGTAATGAGAATTTAGGGTGACTAACTCAAAGGCAGACAACTTCCAGTGTAGTTGAGTGTATTTGCTGAAGTGTACCTCACACACAAAGTCTCTTGAGAGGAAATAAATGTTTTCACTGTTGCACAGAATTCAAAAAGATATTAGTACTGGTGGTGTAGGTTAACCCTGGCCTGCAGCTCAGCCCCACACAGCCACCTGGTCATCTTTATTAAGCTAAACTCTTCTGGTCACTGACTACCAGACACACTAATCAAGAGTGATTTCTTTTTTCTTAGTACATAATAAGCAGAAGAGCTGCTACTCTGAAATGTCAACAAATGTACTAATCTGTAACTTTCAAGAAAAACAAACAGCAAATTTGTCTTCTCTGGCATCCTTTGCCACTTTTTTTTTTTTCCCTTCTCTCTGGCATTTCTCTTTTTTAGAGAGGATAAAGAGGAAGAAAAATATACAAAGAATATGAAGGGGAAAAAAAAAGAGGAAAAAACCACTTTAGAAAATATTAAAATAAAGTGCTGATCTTTTTCTACGAAGAAGTGACATGTTTTGTCTGGCTTAGTTTTAATTTCAGCTTTTCGTGCTTTCTCTTAGCTTCACTTAAAGCCAGCTTCCCCAGTAATTGCTTAATGATTTATATATCTAATAAATTAAAAAGCATGAGGGTGAAGTAAGAGAGAGAAACTTATTGCATGTTAAACCCATTTTCATCAGGAACTGCGTTAAAAAACTTAAAGTCCCATGTGAGTGTTATTCTAGTTTCTGTTTTGAATCTCACTTTGTGGCTAAAAGTTATTATCCTTTTACTGAGTACAATGAATTCTGAATTAAATGATGATTGCTAAACTACATGACTTAACTGTAAATAAATCCAGAGTAGGAATGAATTATTTTCAGCAATGTGTTTATATTTCCTGTTCCAAGGAAAAACTCAACCATGTCTTTATAGTCATTTATGCAATAATTCACATGTCCATTACTCAAAGAATTTTAAAATTGTATTTATTTGAAAGGTATATATCATGGTAATTATGGTTTAGTATATAGTTTTCTCTCTGAAATAGTATTTCAGGAAAGAGAGTAAGAACCTTTCTAACTATCTATTGAATTATATTTTCTTATTATACTGAGATATGATGTATATCAGTTTCAGGCACCAAACGGGTGCTGAGGACTGCTTACTTTGATTTCCTTCAGCTGGATGTGAAAGAAACCTATAGGACATCTAATCTCTGTGATCTAGTTATTCTTCTATCAATGCCTAAATGTGCTGCCTATGGATTCTCAAATACGATCTGCTCAGAAGGACTCAAGCATAGATCTTTAATCACTTCACCTGCAAATGTATTACACAGTCACAGAGATACTGTCATTCCTGTATGCTTCATGTTATTCCAAAATCTCAGGTAGTCCACTTCAGTTTACTTTTAACGCCAGACCATTTATGGCTTTACTGTGGTTATTACTCCTTTTTTACTGCATCATACTTACACTGTCTTGGAATTTGCGGTCAAGTGTATTCATCCTCTGACGGCTATAGAGATGTTCAGAAATAAAGATGCAAAACCCTCCAAGTTTTTAAAAACATTTCAGCATAGTATGTACAAACATACATGAATACTTTCCTTTTTTTAAGATTTTACTTAAATAATTCAGTGGCTGTCTTTCTGAGTCTACATATTGAGCCATTAGCATTAAGATAAGTATGTGCATCATGCTTCAGCATGTATTAAACAAGATTTTTTATGAATGAAGAAGGCAGTAGGTTTTCTGCTTGGAGCACTAGCATCAGTTGACTTTATTAAATTACTTCAGCAAAACAAAACTACACATGCTATTCTTACTTTTCTAAGATTTATACATTGTGGCACTCCAGTCTGATCTCATTATTTTCTCAAACTGTTAATGGAAGAACGTGATTCCACTAATTATCCACCTGAAAAACTTTAAGCCTATGTGCAGTCATGGTAAAACATAAAGCAATACACAACCAAAGGTGTTCAATTATGTGTGCAAGTGTTTATGACAGCAAGATCTTCAAATAATAAACTTTATTTTTTTAAAATTTGATGTCCAGCTTTGCACTGTATAAGTATCACTCACAAAGGCATAAACATAAAAGTAGACCTGAAACCATACCAAGCATTTTGTCAGCTAATAAATAATCAGCCTATCTGGCAAGGATGTGGAGACGTAGATCAGAATTTATGTAAACACTGTAAGTTTCCCCACAGAGGTATTAATATTTGCAAACTGTTGCCTAGCTTGCCACAATTGATTAGTTCCTTTTCATTATTGTGAAGCACTGTAGCCTGCCTGTTGAGTTCAGGAAAGGTGATGAGGCAGAAATCAGGTAAAATCTTAACTCCAAATCAAATCTGTTCTCTGGCAAATGTGGGCAGACAGGAAGAGAATAATTTGCCAAACGACTCTAGACATTCATTGAGACAGACACAAGCTAGGTGTGTCCATTTTGTAAGCTGGTGGGGCACAATGCAGATCTGGCTGCTAAATTTGTTAGCTAAAGGTTGCACTTGAGCCACTGAGTCTTGCTGAGACAAGATGTGTGCTCTAGACGTAGAAACACAGTGCTTCCTGGCCAGGAGTGGTTTGGGTGCTGTAGAGAGGCACTCCTTGCCTGCCACCTCACCACATAGAGATTCCTTGGGGAAAGGGCATGGGATCCTGGTCTCAGCAGCTTCTCTACATGAATTCAGGTCACTTCCGAACATTTCACCCCTTTTCTCTGAGGGCCAGAAGCCAGGTAGACCCGGCAGTCATTTCATTCCTGCCTGGGAAATGATTCCATAACTTCCGGGACACAATTTGTTTTTTCCTGGTTTTCCTGGTTTCCTGTTTTTTCCTGGTTTCATCAAACAGCAAATGGACAATACTGTCTTTCTTGTTCACCTTGTCATTTAGTCTATATTTTAGTGACATGAGGGGCAAATCAAGGGGAATAACTAATTCATTGTTTCATAATATAGCAGTATTTGGCTATATTGATCTCATGTAAATATGTTGGAAAATATCAGGTCTCTTTATATTCAGACAGGTTTGGTTGTACTCTTGCCAGAGGAGAAAAGGGGCAAGATGAGCTGTAGAGGAAGAGTGAGAATGCCTTCACATCTCCAGTTGCTCCACTTTCCAGAGTTAAAGAAGGATAAAGACATTATGATAAACATTTCCTGACTGTTCATCTGCTTTCTGGAAAGGAGTTTTCTTGAATTTTCCTGCAAGATTGTGTCCCAGACTAATTGCTAACTATGTGATAGTACTCAAAACTGCTACTAGGAGGGAAAGAACTGAAGCTGAAACAAGATGTTGAAGAAAACCAAATGAAATAGTTTTCATATATTATCCTCATGGATATCTAATTGCTACTACGTTATAGCTTCATATGAAATTAAGATTACTTCTGTCAGTTATGTAGCAACTTTCTGCTCTGTCACTACTCAGCGAGGTGCTGGAGAGTGCTGACTACGGGAGAGCAGACGTACGAACACTGGGCTGTTAGTGATAAAGTAGAACGTAATTATGCCAGTGATGTTATTTATATGTATATAGTGTAACATGGATGTACACTGTATTGATTGCTTTACTTGTACTCATCTGTGCATGCCAGTGGTGTGGACTGACAGACTGCACAGTTACTGCACTTTGCCATCCCAGTGAACAGTGCATCTCTTTTCCAACTGTTACATCTTGTGGCTTAATTCTTAATAACCATTTTGCAGACACCAAATTCTTCTTTCATGAATAGAAAGAGACAACAGCTTGTCTTGCCGGGAAGACATTTTCATTAAAGCAAGGCTGAGTAAAAATCATCTCTTCCAGAAACTGAAGACCATTACAATCTCCTAGTGCAAATACGAGGAACATTTAAAATGGTTTATCCTCCAACGTAAATAGGTAGCAAGATCTACGGGTTTGGGGGAGGAGGAGGGTGGTGTATATTTTTAACTGTACATATGCCAGTGTTTCATTGCGTATGTTTTCTCCCTCTGATGACAGGATGAAATAACAAAGAACATGAAAGACCTTTTTTGAGTTATCAATCAGCTTACGTATCAATGTTAAAGTTCCTAAAGTGATAAAAGAATCTATGGAGAATATTACAGAACCCAAAAGGGGAAAACTATTTAATTCTACTCAGTAGTCCAAATATTGTGATTTCTTTTTTCCATAAATTTGTTTGGTTTTGTGTTTTTTTCAATTTGTACCTTCATAATAGCTTTCCATGTTATTGCAGTGCTCTGTACAGATTAGCAAATAGCGTAAAATGTTAATCAGAATTCAAGCTCTTCTGATAATCAAGAAGTTTATTAATATAAGCAGCCTATCATGCTATTGAAGATAAATTAACTTTAAAGATAATGCAAATATTTGAACAAAAGATTTGAATTTAAATTGCATTTAGTAGGCAACATTTCAGCCTTAGTGAAAGGAAGAGTTTTGCTATTAGTTTCGAATACAGACATGACTTTAACCACTGTACTGCACTGACTTATGTGTTACAATAGCTAGGATGCATAAGTAGTGAATGACATAGCCACAGGCTCATTTTGATATTTCTATTTATTATGTTTAGCTCAAGGATGACAAAAAGGGAAGAAAACAACTATGGAGTTCTATGCAAACCCATAATTGCACTACAGTAAAACTGTTTTTAGGTTGCTTAGTGTTATAAACTTGAAGCAAGAGAATGAATGTGGTTTAAGTGTGGCAAAATAAATTTTGAAAAAAATGAAACTCTCATAAGGCTGTGATTTATTTTTGCTTGAGTTGTGATTTAAAGCACACCATTCAGCCAAATATGAACATGAAGAATGGCACAATTTGGGCATATATAAATCAAATAGCACTCAGTACCTCTATGCTGTAAATTTAAATATATTTTCCTCTGCAAACTTTTAATCTACATTAATTTCTATGAGAAATGAGCCTAAGTGATGCATTTTGGATGTGGATTTGGACACAATTTCAAATAAATTTTGACTGACATCTGTGCATGAGAATAGGTTGATTTTTCATGCTAATTCTGAACTTCTCGCTTTTACAGCCTCTTTGTTTATTCCTTTGTTACTGTACAACTCCACTTACAAAATGTTGCTGTTGTGTTAACATTTTATAGTCTCCGTTGTGCCTTTGAGAGTGTTTTGGATTGTTTTCTTTCCTCCCTACTCCAGTCTCTGAACTATAGGAGGTTTGATTGCTATGCCGTGTCAAGGAGTTCTTTTGTAATGAGTGTTTCCTATTTTGTCTTCACATCTGAACCTGTTTATGTTTGCACAAGGGTTTTCTACTCTTATAATATGCTTCTTATAGAATAACACTAAGAAGTATTAAGGAGAACTCTTCAAATTCCACTGTTCCTGATGTCTTCTGACTGGTTTCTCTCCTACCCATCAGATTTTATTCTTTCATCAGTGTAATTCTCTCGCTATCATCTCAGTGATGTATCACCCATATGATCTGTAGAAAGTAGCTTTAATATTGTAGTATTCTAGGTTTCTCACTATTGATATTTTCCTATATTGTAAGGTTAAGTTGTTCCTTTGCACAATTCCTTTGTCATAATTGATAGAAAACAAATAAGGAGTCAGTGATTCTCAGATAGTTTAAATTGTTGATAGTGAAAAAGTCCTAAGAACCTTTTTTTGGACAAAGAGGTCAGCATATATCTGAAGTGTATGGCTGTACTTAGTAGCTGTAAAGAATTATTTCAAGAAAGGCTAGAAGTATTAAAATTCTTGAAAGAGTGGAAATTATGTACTCTTTTTGATGACTAGTTTTTTTGAATCTCAAAACCAAATGAAACTTTTCTGTATATAACTTAAAGATGTTCAGAAATCAAGTTAAAGTCAAGTAACTATTTCCTCTTAGACTCAGATGCTAACATTTTCAGAGTGTTAAGGTGGGCCTTGATGTCTACAATGTGAATTAGATAAACTTCAGTTACATAAATTCAACCCTGAGATCCTGAAATTTTGCCTTTGTTGCCTAACCCAAAATATTTGCTAATAATTTCCTTTGACTTCTGCTTTGTGTCTGTTTACAGCACCTTAATCTGGACAACACATGGCTTACGTAGCCAGGGTTTGGTAGCAGGGAGTACTGCATGAGTGGCTTCTGTGAGAAGACAGCAGAAGCTGCCCAAATGTCAGACAGAGACAGTTCCACACAGCTCCCAAAAGGACCCGCACTAGCCGAAGCTGAGCCCACCAGGGACATGATAACATATTTTAAAAAGGTTAAAAAAGGCTACACAGCAGCTGTGAGAGAGAAGAGTGAGAAAATGTGAGAGAAACAACCCTGCAGACACCAACATCAGTGAAGAAGGAGGGGAAGGAGGTGCTCCAGGCACCAGGGCAGATGCCCCTGCAGCCATGGTGAAGACCATGGTGATACAAATTGTCCCCCTGCAGCCCATGGAGGACAACAGTGGAGCAGAGATCCACCCTACAGCCCATGCCAGAGCAGGTGGATGTGCCTTGAAGCTGCAGCCCCTGGAGGGCCCATGCTGGAGGAGGCTTCTCGCAGGACATGTGACCCACAGGGGACCCGTACTGGAGCAGTTTGTTCCTTGTGGAAAGGACCCAAGCTGGAGTAGTTCTTGAAGAACTGCAGCCTGTGGGAAGGACCCACATTGAAGCAGCTTATGAAGAACTGTCCCGTGGGAGGGACTCCACACTGGAGCAGGGGAAGAGTCTAAGGAGGAATGAGAGGCAGAGACAATACATTATGAACTGACCACAAACCCCATTCCACAAGCCCCTGCGCTGCTCAGGGGGAGCAGGTAGAAGAGTCAGGAATGAAGTTGAGCCTGCAGGGGGAGGTGGTTTTAGTTTTATTTAATTTCTCACTATCCTACTCATTTGCAAGTAATTGGCAATAAATAAATTTTATGTCCCCAAGTTCAAGTCAGGTTTAGCCTGCAACAGTAATTGGCAAGTGATCTACAAGCCATGAGGTTTTTGATCTCATGCCACTATTTTTGTGAAATTAGTTTAGGACCTGGACATTAGTAGTGTGGTATGTTAAATAGTATGAAAGTCCTCTGTGAAGCCTGAAAAAAAGTGTGCAATGTAGTGCTGAATCTCTCTGGCAAGTAAAACTTTAAACTGTACTCAGAATATATGAGAAAACCAGGCCAATTTTCTCACTGACTGCTAAAAGAAAGGTACTTCTGAAGGAATGTCCCAGAACAGTGAAGTTCAAGGAGGAAATTTAGCCAGACACTTCTATTGTAAAGTTATATTTTCACCCTGAGTTATCTTAGCATCTCTATGAGGTGTAGTGAGGGTGTATCAGTCTTTTACATACTAATAGTATGGAAAGTAAATAACTTTGGACATCTACAAAACGATGGTAACTGGTTGTTTAAACCTAGATCGGCACATGTTATAAATGTATCTATAATTACTATGCTGATGACTAATAGTTTTGTACAGTTGTTCAAAAATGTACAAATAGTCATTAGCCATAAATAAATTCAAGAGTGACGGGGCAAGGGGGGGGAGAACCAAACAAATCCTGTCTTCTTTTCGTCATTGGCTTTATTATAAAAAAAAATTCAATCATTTTTTTTTTCTTCTTTTATTTTCTTTTTTTTTAAAGAGGAAAGAAATGTTGGGAATGTGATATTACAAGGTAGTAACTGTGAGAGATGCTTCCCACTCTGCGCTTTCAGGCCACTCTCCTGAACAAAATAGGTAGTGTTTGTTTCAGAGTAAATGAGTGTATCATAATTGCCTGAGACTTTAATTTGATCTTAGATTAAGTGCTTGATAGAAACTCTAAATCTTCCAAAAGACACTTAAAAGTGACAAGTGTTGTTAAGGTTTGGTGCGAAATAATGCTATAACTGACATTTGTTCTCATTTTCAGTATCTTAGTCCATCAGGTAGGGATTATGCATTTTACTTGAGGCTCATCAGTTTTGCTCACATACAGATTTCTTCTAGCTCAAACCTAATATAGGACAGAAGTGAAACATTAGATAGAAAGAATAATTTTATAGGCTATATTCTGTTTCCTATCTTGCCATTTGAGAGAGAAAAATAAATTGACATAAAGATAGAGATTAAATGTACCTATTCTATAAGTAGAACATTTTACAACCACTAAAAAAAAAAAAGAACTTATTGAAATGTGAGTAGATTAATATATTTTCTGTTCGGCCATCTTTTATATTTTAAAATATGAGCAAATGTTTAATTATAGTTAGAAAAATCTCCTCCATGCAATATTTAAAATAAATTACTGAGGATATAGATGGAGTCAGATAACCAACCAAGTGCATCTAGAAAAACTAACATACTTTTGAATCTTTCTTTTTCACTTGACAAATAAATTCATGTTAGATTCAAATTTCAAAATCATTACCAAAGTAAAATATACTGAATGAATCTGCAAATCTTTTGCCCAATAAGATCAGAGAAGGTTTTTCTTTTTGGCATTTGGGCCAAAGGAATGTGAAAAGGAAAGGAAAGAAATAAAGAAATAGAACCTTAAAACAATGCAATCTTACATAATGTTCACCAAAAAATAACTCACCTCTTCTGGATATTCCATAGAGAAATGCAAGCACATAACAGAAAATGTGTTCTTCTGCTGTACTGTTTCAAAAGTTATCCTGGACATTTAAAGCTTTAATGATATCTTATTAAAAGGTCTTCACTACTGTTTTATATACAAAAGCTTTAATATATTCTTCAGTCTCTTTACATGCTATTATCAACATAAGGGAAATGAGAGCAGAACTTGAGTTGTCAACAGTTTAAAAGAATGAATTGTTACAAAGAAAAACACTGTTATGAAATTTTTATATGTAAACAAAGTCTTCAAAATGTTGTCTTAGTTGTACAGATAAACCCACAGAGATTCTGAAGACTTCTGCACATTTCCAAATTTTCCACGCCTCAGAGTAACCCTACAGGCTTTAAGCTATAATTGCTCTTCCATTTCCTTTTTCTTAGAGAAAGAGAAGGAAGGTTATCTTTTATTGATCTTAATCAGCAATAAGTTAGCTCGCCATCATGGCCATTCTGGTCTATCTCTGGTACCTAAAAAAAAAAAAAAAAAAAAGTCATTGTTAAACTTACCACTCTGCACAGCTAGATAGATATTACGCCGAAGTCCAAGTAAAATCCTCTTAACAAGCAATTCCTACTGTCTTTACTATTTTTGCATGCTTTTACAGTCCAAGCCCTACCCTTAGGTTGAATAGAAATTCTCCTCTTTGTGGCCAATGCATTTATTATCCTAATAATGAACAATTATAGGGATACATCTGTTCAAAAGGATCCTGGAATTCTGGTAATAATATTCTTCAGTTTTTGCAGAACCCGTGTATTTAATGCTGTTGTCAGCATAAAAGTGAAAAAATAATATTAATAGGAGCACAGTCACTGGAATTAGAACGTAACTGGTGCCACACCTATTATTCGATAGAATTACTCGGTATAAATATTAAGTGCTCAGCTACTGCTGACCCAACACAAAAGCAGGAAATCAAAGGTGAAATAGATAAATACCTTTTCTCTCCAAGTTATCGACTATAATAAATAAAAGATTAATGTAATTTAATGTAAATGGTAAGTTGAGTTATGAATCATTCTTTAGAAGCTATAGCTATGAAGAGTTTAGACTAGCATTGGAGGTCAGACAGAATGGAGAAGTTAGTTCCCTGCATGGTGGTAATGCCCCTTCTCCATAGCTGTACAGAAGCCCTGAACTGCACCGCATAAAACCACCCCTCTAACTCCCAGCACAGTCCATGATACAGCATCATAGTTAGATCTTGTACATACACTCATGCTACACATGCATTTTCCCCTATTGCTTCCATTTTCAGTGGTTTAATTTGTTTTTGTACCCAAAATACAGGCCTCCTACATCCATAAAGTAGAAGCATTTTAAGTAAGACATGATCAATACTTTCTTGCCTTAAATCTCAATCTAAACACACAAAAATGTCATAACCAGCAATAGTCTGTAATAATTTTATCACATTGTAGTAATATTAATTACATTTTGTAATCTTAGTGTATAATTATTTATAAGTATATCATTTTTAGAATCATAGAATCATAGAATGGTTTGGGTTGGAAGGGACCTTTAAAGGTCATGTAGTCACACCCCCCCTGCAAGGAGCAGGGACATCTTCAACTCGATCAGGTTGCTTAGAGCCCCATCCAGCCTGGCCTTGAATGTTTCCAGGGATGGGGCATCCACCACCTCTCTGGGCAATCTGTTCCAGTGTTCTACCACCCTCATTGTAAAAAAATTTTTCCTTATATCAAGTCTGAATCTACCTTCCTCTATTTTAAAACCATTGCCCCTCGTCCTATCACAACAGGTCCTGATAAAGATTTTCTTCTCCTCTTTCTTATAACCTCCCTTTGTAAGAATCCTCCTCTTCTCCAGCCTGAACAGCCCCAACTCCCTCAGCTTGTCTTCACAGGAGAGGTGCTCCAGCCCTCTGACCATCTTCATGGCCCTCCTCTGGACTTGCTCCAATTGGTCTATATCCTTCTTTTGTTGAGGACTCCAGGACATAGTACTCCAGCCGAGGTTTCATGAGAGCAGAGTAGAGGGGTAGAATCAGCTCCTTCAGCCTGCTGGCCACGCTTCTTTTGATGCAGCCCAGGATGAGACTGGCTTTCTGGGCTGCAAGTGCACATTTCTGGCTCATGTTGAGCTTGTTGTTCACCAAAACCCCCATCCTTCTCCTCAGGGCTCTCAATCCATTCTCTGCCCAGCCTGCATTTGTGCTTGGCATTGCTCTGACCCATGTGCAATCCTGGTGCCTCTCTCAGCTCCCCATGAGGTTCCCTGGTTTGGGAAACCTCCCTGTGCACTGCGCTGGGACATGCCGCTGTGGATCATGCCAGCACTGAAGTTGTTGCCTTGGCGACTGACTGAATAATTTTATATAAATTATTAAAGTATAATTCAATTTTATATCATAATTTATATATATATATCTCATTGTTCTATACACCATAATAATAGTGCATAAACATTTTATCACATTAATGCTATTAATTGAATTTTGTAACACAACTAAGGATAAATATACAGCTAATATGTATTACATTCCACTATTTGTTGACGCAGCTGCAGTCAATATCCTTATTTCAACTTTCCTGATTTGGGACATCACAGTTCTTATCTCCATTCAACCTCCTAACCGAAACTCTGACAAAATACCCAATAAAATAATAAGAATCTTCTCTTCCTCTTTGTACTTAGTTCATGTAGTTCACTTACACTTTGACTGTACTGTGTCTCACACTGCTGGAAGCATCTTTTTGATAGGTACTGTTTCTCATCTTTAACATAGTAGTAACTGTAAAATAAAAAAGATATAACACCACTGATGGATAGCAATATTGAAAAACACACACACACACAAAAAAACCCCTTGTACCTATTAGTCATGGAAAGGGTAAATGAAAAAATCTTGTAAAATAGAAGCATGATTGTCCTGGTTTTGGCAGTGATGGAGTTAATTTTCCTCTCAGTAGCTGGTGTGTTTTGGATTTCGTGTGTGAAGAATGTTGATAAAACACCCTGGTGATATGAGTTGTTGTTAATGAGACCAAGGACACTGTTCTGCTTTCCAAGTCTTGATAATTTGCAGATACAGGAAGCTGGGAGAAAGACAGACAGAATAATTGACCCAAACTGGCCAAAGAGAATATTCCATGCCATAAACGTCATGCTCAGTATGTAAGTGGGGGTTGGCCAGGGTGGGTATCTACCTTCCTGGCATCCATCTCTCTCTCTCGTTCGCTGGCATCATTCCCTCTACCTTGCTGGCTCCCTTTTGCTCCTTTGCTTGCTTCTCAGTTTCATTTGTGCGATTGCTGCTCAGGATGGGCTGTATCGGTCATTGGGACATCCGGTGGTGAGAAAATGTACATTGTTCGCTTTGTATATTTTTATATCCTTATATTCTGTTATTATTGTAGTTTTCCTTTGCTATTTTAGTAAACCGTCTTCATCTCAACCCATGAGTTCTCCTTTCTTCCCAATTCTTTCCCCCATTCCCACTGGGGTGGGGGAGGGTGAGCGAGAAACTGTGTGGTAACTCGGGCTAAACCACCACAATGATGTTTGACATTTCTGAAATCCATGTTTCGTTATAATTTTATCTTCCTACTTCATGTTAATGTAAACATAGCTTATTCATGAAGACTTGGACGTTTTATTGTAGATCAATAACCATTTTCTCTACTTGATTCCAAAGCAAGATTTTGCTGTAAAGTGAAACTATGTAGATAAATATATAGTTGCTTTAGGAAATATGAGATTCTTTGATTTACCAAAATACATCTGCTTATCAATGCCACATTCCTCTGCATTATTCTAAAAGTTATCTAATCATCTTCCTCTCCTTCCAATGTCTACACAGGAATCCCTTGCATGAAGATATACTACCCATAGGAAAACAAAGTCTGATGTATCTTTCTCTATGAATTATTCAAACCAAAAATGCTTGTAAGCTGTCAATGCCCACAAACTGTGTAATTGGAATGAAGTTTTGATTGACCTCTTAGATTGAGGTGCTCTTTACTTATAAGAGTTTTACTAAGAAAACCTTGGAAATTTTCATTTGCTCCTGTTACATGAATTTAATTGAATTGGCGAATAGCATGTTGCTTTTTATGACTTTCAATAACATATACATCTCTGTTATAAATGTTTTCAAAGACATCTCTAACTTTTAGCATTCTTTTCTGGCTAGTAAGCTTCACAAGAGCCCTGGCAGCCTGGAGTCCTTCAGACACCCTATCTCCTTTACTGCTGATATACTCCATGGCTACAGGTCATGGAAGCATGTGGAGATGTCACACATAAGAAGAGACAAAGTGGATATCATTCAATTGCTTCATTTCTGTCTACTATTAAATCAATGTGCAAAGATACTACTAACCAGCAATGACAGATAACACCTTCCTGTCATTTGCTTTGACTCTGCAGATAACGTCCATGTAGCTGCTTCAGACCATGATTCACGATGAAATGTCTTTGCACAGCACTGTTAAGGAGCCATTTAAACAACTGTCAATGGCAAATCTAAGGCCTGTCATTACTACAGACAGGCTTCAGGCCAAAAATAAAAATTTATTTTGATGAAGCTTTTAGGACCAGTTTAGGATCAGATTTTCAAAGATCTTGCTTTGAAAACACTGAGAAATTGATTAAACATTTTTTTAAGTTCTTCTAGATGTTTTTTATCCTAATCTGGTCCTAATGTACTTTTTTGACTTTTTTTTTTTTTTGCTTATCCCCCACATTATAAGGTTAGTATAGACATTATTTTGTGCATAAAGGATGTCTTGTAGTACTCTATCATACTGCAATGTGACATTGAAATTGCAGAGCACATAGGAATTAATTTCTTATCTTCTGATTAAAAAAAAAGATCTTTAAAAAGAGCACTCTTAAATATCCAGTTCATTGTAGTATTCCTCTTGAGTATTTATCTTCTTATATTTTGAGTATTTGCCTCCCTGGTATCTAGTTTTTATCAGATATTTGGGAAGTGTATTTGAGTTCTCTGCTGAAGATTATACTGTCTTTTCATAATAATCCCTAAATCCTTTATTCTGGTCTATTTTTTATAGTATATTACCTTTTCCGGGCACATTCTTTTTTCAGGTGTTTGGTTCCTTACTTTATTGCCTTGCTTTTTCTACACTAAATCAAATAAAGTAGTTATTTTCTCATGCTGTTAGTCTATTTTAATCTTTCTGGTTTTGATTGCCCTTCTTTACAGTGACCTTATCCGCCCTTCAAACATTTTGCTTTCCTTTAAATTCAGTTACTTTATAGCTTAATCTTTTCTTGAGGCACAAACAGCTTCAGTTATAATCCTTGACCTTAATTTGATTTTATCTACAATAAAGACTTTTTATTTTATGCTTTCAGAACACATTTTGTTTATTTAAGATAAATTAGTGCATATTACTTTCTTAATGGTTTATTAGATCAGTCTTTTGCATGGAAGAGAGAAAAAAGCCAAATACAGTCTCTTGGCAGCTTCCTCTATTTTCATATATACCACAGTATTTTACTAATAATAGGCAACAAATCACTTTTTTCTAGCATTTTCCTCTTCTATTCCATTCATACTCTAGGGATGATATTTGCTCATTATTATAGTCTTAATGAAGAGCACTTAACTCTTGATTTTTTAGTGTTATTTCAAAACTCCTTGCTGAGGAGAAAGAGTGGTCCAGTTGACAGTTAAGCATATGAATATACTGTGAAAGCTGAGGAAGTCAGAAGCATCTATTAATATATCTTATGTTTATTTAAAAAAAAAAAAGGAATTAAACTCTTCAAAAAGCCTTATTTTCTCAAGGTGGCACAGGAAAATTCAAGCTAAAACATACAGTTATATAAGGTGAGAAAGACCAACACATTTTCTGTTCTTTATATTCTTCATTTAAAGGTATTTAAAATTATCAGACTTTGACAATTTTTGCTTCAGTAAATTTACAGGATGTTTTTCTTTTTATTTTTTATTATTATGTGATAATCTTATGGTATCCATTTAAAAGTGACTATTTACATGGCCACTGTTTATAATGTGAGAGTAACCATGCAGGAGCACTTTGATGAAGAGAAAAAATAAATGCTGTGCAAATAGCTTCTGCCATTCTTACTATAACAGTAAGGTAGAAGGTCATTCCAGCAAGATAAAAGTATTGAAATGCAGATTACATTCATTTTCTCCAGTTTGCTGCTAGAAAACAGAACATTCTGACAGATGTTCCCACATACATTTCTCAAAACATGTAGCTTGTTCTTAGTTCAGCTAAATTATAATTTGCAAGTAAAAAATATGGGATAATACTTCTGCTCTATAATCTAGTGTCACACCTGCAAAACTATTAATATTACTCTACTGTCCCTTGAAATCCTTTGTGCCACCACACACTAATAAAGACAATTCCCAGTATCCTGCATCCTGTGAGATTTTGCTCCTAGTTTACTGAATGTTAAGATAGTTATTCTTAGTCATATCTTCTCCTCTTTAACTTCACAGGACCAGATGGCACTGGATCAGTCTGTCTTTATTTCACTTCAGTGGGATGACTCCCTTTTACATCAGTAGATTTCCTCTACCATGTGCATTGCTTGGAGTTACATAACTTCATCCTTGAAGCCTGTATTTGGTTAAATATTAAATAACATTTACTAAAGTGAAAAATGAACTGAATACAAATGGATTTTTTTATTTATTCCAGAAATCTCAGCCAAATTATTTCAGTAACCTCTGTCATTAGCTCTGTCTTTGGTCAATAAATCTTTACCAGTTTTGGCTGGGATAGAGTTAATTTTCTTCATAGTAGCTTGTATAGAGCTATGTTTTGAATTGCTGAGCAAAACAGTGTCGATAATACAGGGGTGTTTTAGTTATTGCTGTGCAGTGCTTACACAGAGTCAAGGCCTTTTCTGTTTCTCACCCCAGTTCACCAGTGAGTAGGCTGGGGGTGCACAAGAAGTTGGGAGGGGACACAGTTGGGACCCCAACTAACCAAAGGAATATCCCGTACCATATGACATCATGCTCAGCAGTAACAGCTGGGGGAAGAAGGAGGAAGAGGGGACATTCAGAGTGATGGTGTTTTTCTTCCCAAGTAACTGTTACACGTGATGGAGCCCTGCTTTCCTGAACACCTGCCCCTCTATGGGAAGTAGTGAATTAATTCCTTATTTTGCGTTGCTTGTATATAGCTTTTGCTTCACCTATTAAACTATCTGTGTCTCAACCCACAAGTTTTTCTCCCTTTTACTCTTCCAGTTCTCTCCCCCATCCCACTGTGGGGAGTCACGAGGGACTGTGTGGAGCTGAGCTGCCAGCCGAGGTTAACCTACAACAAACCCTTACATCGGGAGCAAAACTTTGTGTCTCAACACAACTCTCACACTGCTGCTAGGTGTATTATTCACAGCAATGGGACAGCTCTTAGCAAAGGGAGCTATGTGAAACTGAGCTGTCACCTTCCCCTTCTGTGGTGTTATCAATGCTGTTAGAAACTCCTGGGGCTCAAATCATCAGTTTTATAGTCAGACAGAAAGATTGTGAACCTGAAAAGAAGGTTTATTTAAGCTGCTTAGAGAAGGTACCGTATTACCCTTATGATCTATACCAGCACAGAATAAATCTTTACTGAAATGCATATATGTTTTCCAATGCATGGGTGGATTTAGTCTACTTCCGAGTGCAAATTTGCTTTACCAGTTTTAAATTCTTTTCAGTCAATAAACCAAACCACTTGGGCTACATTATTTTTTTATGTCAAAATTTGAATCTTGACTATTCATGTAAAAATAAGATTGAATTTTGATTGAAGTACACTTTCTTAGACAAGCAGTGACCTATTTTTGTGTTTTCTGTGTACAGCTTCAAGCACTGGATTCACCACTCAGTTGCACTTACTATGAAACATCACAGGAGATCTGTGGTAGAGGTGGCAATGGGAGAAAAGGAAAGAATTGGAGAGGCTGTAGAGTTGGTTTTTAGAGTTATCTTGGGTTTTGTTGTTTTTTTTTTTTAATTTAACGCAAAAGAAATTTTTTGTCCAGAGGGGAAGAAAAAATGTGAGGGAAAAAAGAGCAAGCTAAAATTGGAGCTCTTTCTGTAGTATCAACAATGCATCTAAACCAGAAATCAGGTTCTTCTGCACCTCAGTTTCTTCCAGTGGAAAGTCAAATTAATTTAATTTATCCTTGTGGATGTTTCAAATACTTGACTGCAGAAGCATTTGTTCAAAGTGATATAACAGACTTTAACTGGGTTAGCTAAATAATCATTTTGTTCCTGAAATAAGCAACACGTTCCTGAGACAGATGCATCTAAATGTTGAAAATTAAAGAAAATTAATTGTTCACAAATTGATTGTTCACACTGTTTTGCCCCTGAGAGGACACACAAAAAGATTTTGCTTCTCAAAGTCTGCATTATGCAGGCTCTGGAGGAGGTACTGTATAATTTTCTGTTACGATTTTTTTTTTGGCTGAAAAGAGTTGGCATATGCAATTGGTAATGTAGTGGAAAGAAAGTCAAGGCCGTACATACACATAGCCAAACAAGAGCTAAAATCAGAGACTTTTCCACCCAGCACCAGGTGAGTGGAAAGTGAGGTAAGAAGTAGATATTCAGATATTCAGTACTCTGAATCACATTACTTCCTGCGATTTTCCAGATATTGATGTTCTTCTGTAAGAGTGATTGAGAGTCTTCAGATACTCCTACTGCAAAAATGAAAATAATAGTAAAAAAGATTTTATTCACTTGGAAATTCTTTGTGATTCTCTAAGCATGTGATTAGGAGAGAGCATGTTGAAACTACTGTTAGAGGTCTATTCATCCATTATAAAAATGGAGGAAATTTAATCTACTTTATTTATGTAAAAATATTTGGGTTTTGCATGCCTTCTTACTGACAATAGACCTTACAGCTGTACTTCAGCCTCACCCATTCATTCCCATCTTTCTATGTAAATTTTTTAATCTCATGGTCACTGTCAGTGAAATTCAGCGGAGTGCTAAATGCAAAAAAGGTAGTGAATGGTTATAAACTTCATGAAAATCAGCAGCTCTGGGATCTCAAGAGTCTTCCCTCTGAAGAAAAGGTGGTAAAAGTTCAGGTGTAACCTTCCAGCATGGTGGCAGGTGGCTTCTGCATACCTTGGCTACAGCCCAAGCTATTCTGGTCCCATTGAAAGTCCAAAGCAAGACAGATAATTGTGAAATTGGGTGGAAGCTAGAGGTATCACAGTGTCGACATGTCAGAAGTGCTCAGAAAATAAACTCCACAAGTCCCATTGCTCACAAAACAACTTCTATTACATTATTTTTCCCATCTGTTTGTTTGTTTACTTGTTCCTTTTCCTAAAATGTGTTACTGTAATCTAATTTCCTAAGAAAAAGTACTACATAACAGCTTCATCAAACTGGAATATAATGGGGGGGAGGTCTTATGGGTGGAAGGGGGAGGGAGGGGAAGAGTGTTCTTGGAAGGAGATAGGTCTATGAGTCAGTCACTTCTTTCTCAGTTTTGCCATAGAATTTACCAATTCATCTTGTTCTTTATTACTCTCTCAGTTAAAAATTATTAATAATTAGCACCTCTGTAAGAAAGGTGTTGAGAGGTTTGGTTCTTTGGCATTTGGGAAGCGGTTAAGGAACCCCTCTAAGGAATAATGTTTTGTGAGTAGTGTATTTATTAAGTTAGCATATATACATGGACACCTGCACTGACCTTTCAACACATCAAGGCATAATTTAATAGGCTTATAAACAAGTATATTTGGAGCATTGTTGTACAGAACATAGAAAAAGTACTTTACTAAAAATGGCTTAATATTTTATGATAATGGCCCATTGAATCTTGTAGGCAAGAAAGAAATAATTAAAAAGAATAATGAAAAATAGCTAAACAACATGACAGGTTGGTACTGGAATGGCCATATGGAGATAACAGAAAGACCATTTGTCCTTAATCTCCAGGGGTAAGGCTAGGGATAGTGATTCATGATTAGAGAACTTGAAAAGCAAACCATGCACAACTTACACAAAAAAATATCATATTACTATAATCCAGTAATGCAGGCTTTTTCATTTTTATTCAATAAATATGTTTAGACTCAAGAATACCAATAGTAAAAAATGCAGTGAATTTTTTTTTTCTAACAACACATTAACATGCTATATATTTCCTCACTGAGTGTCTCACTAAGTTTTAAAACTAGGTCCTCTACATATGTTTACCTGTGAGACACCTGCAACACACTCCTACAGTAGCTCTTTTCCTCCTCTATGTAAAGCACAGACTTGGCATATCCATTTCCAGGTCCTCTGGCTATAACTATGCTGTGGGACATCCTAGCTCACAGTTTCATCCAGCCTTCCCCATATCTTCCCCATAGAAATAAGCCTGGACAAGCAGTTTAGAGGAAATTATTGCATGAGCCCATCCTGACTGAACTCACCTGAGTTCTGTATTGCCATAGCAAGAATGCAACTATTGTTCTAAAGTTTTCCTTTTAAGCCTAGCTTGGCAATCTCTGATTATTGCTTGTGCATGGCTTCGAGAACACCTCTAAGATCAGCCTTGTTGGGTGTTCTGGTTTTGTTTAGTGAGGGGGGGCCTAAGGTGGAAGCTTCTGTAGGAAACTGCTAGAAGTTGCTCCCCTTTGTTTAGTGGACTCAGCTGGGCCTAGGGCAGATCTGCTGCTGGCCAAGGTCAAGCCAATTGGTAGCAGAATGTTCTGTGATAACGCCTCTACAATAATGTATTTAAGAAGGGGGAAACAGGAGAAAGAAGGGAGGAGAAGATGTGAAGCAGCTGAGCAGGGGCAGAGAGGGGGAGGCATGAGCCTTGTAGGCCTCACCCTCTGGCCTCCCGCTGGGCAGCACACTGGGCCTGACTCGGCCCGGCCTGGCTGCAAGAAGTGGAGAGGAGATGAGATGTGAATGAGATGTAAAAAGGATCCTGAGAGGCGTCTGCCAGCCTGTTGTGAGGAACGGCTGCAGACACCAAGGTCAGTGAAGAAGGAGGGGGAGGAGTAATGTGGCTCCTGGCCAAGATTCCCCTGCAGCCTGTGGTGATGATCATGGTGGAGCAGGTTGTCCCCCTGCAGCCCATGGAGGTCCACAGAGGGGCAGAGATTCACCTGCAGCCCATGGAGAACCCCACGCCGGAGCAGGTGGAGGCCTGAAGGAGGCTGTGGCCCATGGAGGGCCTGCTGGGGCAGCTGTTCTGGAGGAACTGCACCCTGTGGAGGAGATGACCCACGCTGGAGCAGTTTCACGAAGGACTGTGGCCTGTGGGAGGGACCCCACGATGGAGCACAGGAGGAATGTGAGGAGTTCTTCCCCTGACAACGAAGCAGCAGCGTAAAACAACGCGTGATGAACTGACCGCAACCCCCATTCCCTCTTCCCCCCTGTGCCACTCGGGAGGGGAAGGTAGCAGAGATAATGTTAAGCCCGGGAAGAAGGAGGGGTGGGGGGGGAGGTTATCTTGTTCCCTGTCTCATTCTCCTGCTAGTTTTAGAAATAAATGAATAGTTTTCCCCAAGTCGAGTCTGTTTTGCCTGTAATGGTAACTTTAAGGATTTCTCCCTGTCCTTATCTCAAACCTTGAGCCATTTTTCCTTGTATCATCTCCCCCTGTTCTCTTTGGAGGGTGGGGGGAGAGAGACTGCGTAGTCTAGTCCCAATCAGGGCTGGACTATGACATTGGGTTAAACAGGGAGGATAAAAATTTTCTAATAGCTTTTCAAGGCCTTTGAACAGTATTTGGAAAGCTTTGTCACTGCTAAATGACAGACATGGTGTCTGTCACCTAAAGAACTCTTTTAAGTATACCTGTGAAAACAAAGAATGGATTTACATACCTCTAGAAGGAGATAGGGGTTTAGATCCCTTTGCATGTCTGACACTCTGCGCTTGTGGAAAAATAATCACCTGTTTTGTGATCCTTCATGCTCTTCTTTTATGTAAATATCAAATTTTCTATCCCATTCTTTCTAAACGTTCATTTGCTCCTGCCTGCCTTTGTGGACTTCAACTCACTTCTGAGCACAAGTTAATGTTCAGCTACTTGTGTTCTTCCATGTATTCCCCTTTTTACAACTGTGCTTATCATTCCTTACCTTTCTCCCTTTAATCTTCCAGCATCACATTGTCTTCCTGGGCTGTTGTTCCACATCATCCAGAAAGCATCTTTGCACTTAATATGCCTGTACAACAGCAGAGAAGAACATTTCCTCTCTTCTTTGCCAATTACAAGCAGCACAATAATCAATTGTACAAGGTTCCTTTATATTCTGCAATCTTTAGAGCCTTTAGGAGGTAATAGTAGTTATATGTTTGTTAATGAGTGCAAAGCTACCTAGTGTTTCTTTATATGTGCTATATAAAGTTTGGCTGAGTTAGACAAAGGAGATTTTGGGAGAGGTGGGGAGAACCACTTTCCTTGCTTAGATGCAGACCCACATCTTCAGAAATTCCCTACACAGACAATGGATTAAATTCTTAGCATTTTTAGGTAATGTTTACCTTTTTGTACACATTCATAGTACTGAAAGACAGAACACAGATGAAGAAGCTGCTATTAAAAGGAAAAAACACACATTTTCAATGACAAACTACTGTAGTGCTATTTTCTTACAAGTCGAATTTACATGTATGTTTTTTGCAATTATTTGCAGAGACTTTAAACATCATATTCCTTAAATTACTGTCTTCCTATCAATGATTTCTCTACAACTAAATAATGCATAATTCATTGAATTATCATCAAAGCCACTAGCTGGATGTTTGATCATTGAAACCTAAGACCTTACATTTCTTTATATAGTACTTGAGGGACCAATATAAATGAACACTTTGTACCTCACTCCTCAGATTACCATAAATCTTAGAACACTTATTTTTTATATCTCTAATAAAGCTGTTGTTCATGGGTTGCTTAATTTTAAGCACAGATGCACAGCACTTCTTTAATTTAACGAGGGAACGTAGAACGATATGTTAATTTATTTTCATATGTGTCAAATGACTGGGACATTGTTCTTGAGAGAAGCAAAGAATGAGATAGGCCAGCAGTTTCGCAATAGTATATGTAATTCAGGTTTTTTTTTTCCCTTAAATAAATAGGTACTTTACTGGACTCCAAGTTCCGTCACCTAAAATAGTTTCCACGAGCACTAGTGGTAGCTAGGGAGTTAAAAGTTTCATCTACCCAAATGATGAGGTCTCAGAATGGAATAATCACTGCACTGAGAGGCTTCCTTTAGTTCCGTGTTCATAGTCCATATCTACCCACCCTGAACATCACATCAAGCTTATCTATAACAGCGACATAATCTTAAATATATTCCTCACAAGTCTTTAGAATCTTCAGTCCTAAAGTTAATAATTATTTTAATTTTTATTATTTTTACATTTTTATATATTTATATTATATATTTATTCTATTAATTCTTCTATTTATTATTAATTTTGTATTAATTATTATATTTAAATTATATTTAAATTGTTCATTTTAATTATTCTTCATTTTTTCTTTTTAGAATTAAACAGCCAACGTGGCTTCACTAAGGGCAAATCGTGCCTGACAAATCTGGTGTCTTTCTATGATGGTGTTACAGCACTGGTGAATAAGGGACAATCAGCTGACATCATCTACCTGGATTTGTGCAAAGCATTTGACACTGTCCAAACAACATCCTTCTCTCTGAACTGGAGAGACATGGATTTGATGGATGGACAACTCAGTGGGTAAGGAATTGGATGAATGGCTGCACTCATATAGTTGTGGTCAACGGCTTGATGTCCAAGTGGAGACTAGTAATGAGTGGTGTTTCTAAGGGGTTCATATTGGGACTGACCCTGTTTAATATCTTTCAGTGACATGGACAGTGGGATAGAGTGCACCCTCAGCAAGTTCACCGACTACACCAAGCTATGTGGTGCAGTCAAAATGCTGGAGGGAAGGGATGCCATCCAGAGGAACCTTGACAGCCTGGAGAGGTGGGGCTGTGAAAACCTCATCAAGTTCAACAAGGTCAAGTGCAAGGTTCTGCACGTGGTCAGGTCCATTCAGGTCCCTTCTAACTCAACCTGTTCTATGATGCTATGATTACATATCAGTTCCTCTCTGACAGTCTTTACATACTTTTCGTTTCTAACCCTCTTGCTGCTTATCCCAACCTGATGCTGCTCCCATTAATAATTTTGTTTAATTTCCAAAGTGTTCCTGTATTAGCCAAGCAGACATCAGCAGATCCTATCTTTCTTGCGTAGTGTGTTTGGATTTTTTCTGTTCCCGAACAACTTTACCTTTAAACACTCCCTATGAAACATGCAGGGGAAAAAGCAATAGCAAAGTGAAAGCAAACAATTAGAAAAGTTAGTGTAGCTAAGGGATGATATGGATAATTTATTTCCTTATCCTTGGAACTGACCAGCACCTATAATGCTAGTTGTCACAGACATTTGAGAAAAATATAGCATGCAATATCAGAGAAAATTTTAATTTGAAAATATTTTTTAATTAATAAAGGTATGATCAAAATTAATCAAAAGACCATTTTTAAACTCCTACACAAAATATCTTGCCACTTTGATTAATGTATATATTTCTTCTGAATATTTTTAAATTTGTTGTTTGGGATTTAATTCGGATGCATCTTCCTCTTACCTAAGAAAATTAGGTTTCCTTGTGCTGACTGTTCAACTCTTTGCCTTATATTCGGTTTCTCTCTCAGCAAGTGAAAGCCTTCAGCTGCATTAAGTTTTGCTATTGAAAGATAAGGCTGCAGAATGTTGCTTTCCTTATGTGATTCTCAGCCCAGCCACATTCAGGTATTACAGCAGATATACAGGAATGAAAGAACTGAGAAGTCCTATGAAAAAGAAGGGATGGAAACACATTAGGAAAGGGCAAAGAAAGAAATTACTTCTTGGGAAAGGATGAGTCAATTCCTGGGTTTAGAAAGTAGTTACTTTTTTCTTATCTTATTCCTGAAAGTTGCTATGGATTCCTGTTTTTTTTTTTTTCTGCTTTTGTAGGGATTCATTAATAGAAGTATCAATGTAACGTAGCTGATAATGTATAGTGGTAGCCCCAGAATGATCACACAAACACGGATGTTATTTACTGAGACTGCCCAGTATGACCCAGAGGTTTCAAAAAAGACTTGAGCAAAACTAACCGTATCTCAGAGCTCATGTCTTTCATCTGTTGTGCTCTCAGAGTGCTGTGACCCTGCACAGTGTTTCAAAACTCAACCGTAACATCAAATGCAATGAAAAAAAAAGGAAAAAGATATGATAAATATGAACATTTCTGTCATTTGTTAAGCAAAAACCCTAGATTTGTGAAAAAGTTTCCATCTTTAGCTTTTTCAAGCTTGCTTGAAAATAAAATATCTATGTTTCCTGATAGTGAAAATGGAATTAAATTCTTAATATGTCCTAGGGTCATCATCACTTCAAGGAATTTTCTCACTAAAATAGTTGCCTGTTCATCAGAAGTGCAGTATCTTAATCCTTACTTCTTTAAGTAGAAGTAGACTTACAGACAGTGCAGGGACACTCGATCAATGAGGTGAGCTATTTCTTTCTGTAATACTTAAGTGAATGAGCTTTTGTATATGACTTCAATTTGCTGAGATAAATGGAAGCTGTTTCAGACATCATGGAAGAGAAAGTAAAGGACTGAACGACCTCATTAAATATTGGCTAGTCTGTGACAGGACATGATGGACAAGCTCTGAACAGGTACTGGAACAGAAATCTGCAATGAAACCTAATTATATTTAACTGTTCTTCTTTCAAGCTTCCAGCCTCTTTATATTCAAATTCCTTGGATTAGATGGCATCCAGCGAGTACAACTTGTAGTATTTACTTCTGAAGCCAGTGGATTAGATGCACTCCTTGATAAGGTCTAAAGCATTTTCGGGAGGGGGTAATCATATTCTCAGGGCCCTAGATATTAGGTGATAATACAATTTAAGGAAATTGTTTAGTTCATGTAAGAGCAATAGGACAGTTAGTGTAGTGCCTTTCCCAAGATGCAAGATCAAATATGAATCTAGAGACTAGTCTGGTTGTTATTTTTCACTTTATGGCAATGACAGGGCTTATATCTAATATTCTAATTTCAAAGACAGATAACAGTCTTTCAGAGAGCAATTTAACTGAATTCTACTAACCACCAGGAAAGGAGTTTTTTGCACATTTTTGCACACAGTCATCTGAATAGGAACTAAAGAAGTACTATGTTCCAATTCAGGATAGTGCTATAATGCATCAATATATTCATGTTCATATTTAAAGACCTTTCCTGAATAGGGATCCTAACAGGTGCCCACTCATATAATCAGAAAATCAGATCAGATCCCAAAGATCTAAAATTGACATGGCGCTGTATGGCTGCTATGAGGACGGTTACCTCTATCCCAGCCAAATCTACCTCAGATTCCAAAGAATTAAAAATATTATTGTTTTCCCCTCATATTAGCTTTCTAACTTATAAGTCTGTTTTTCTTTCATTCTTACTTCCAAATAGTGACTCTAAGGATGTAATATTAAAAATACTGTAACTAAAATTCATATAAAAAGATAAGGATTATTGTTTTGAATTGCTCATTTGGAGTTGTTATTCCTAGAAAACTCCAAAATTTTGTAAAATTATTAAAAAATTGAAAAGACTTTTAATCACATTTGATCCACCTATTTGCTGATGCATCTCACCAGTCATACAGAAGTGCTGGATAGCACTTAGACATATGACTAGTGTCACTGATTCTCCAAAAGTACTGTTTGATTCAGGACTGCAATATCTATCCCATATGTAGCATTGTTTCCAAAACAACGAAATATGATTACACATTTTTTTTCAATGCAAGGAAGAGCTGTATCTTTCCTAGGTAACAATGGTGCTAATCCTTACAGGGAAAAACTTAATCTCACATCCAGATAGAGATAATCCAGTTTGTCATCGTACCCTAAGTGTGTTGATCATAATGATGCAACATAAGGAAAGCAAGCTTTCTGGAACATCACATCACTTTGAAGGTATGAATAATGCTTTGCTCCATCAAGGACTCTCTATAAAATGAGTATAAATTTATATTATCTGCACAGAAAGATTACTACCTCAACAGAAAACCTATGGGAAATTGGACAACTTCTTCATAAACTCAAGGATTACTCTACAGAAATTAAAAATACAGGTGCACAAAGTAGCAATTAGACAATTTTAATCTATGTGATGAACAAACCATACCCTAATTAAACACTCACCATCTCATTACAAATAAAATGAAAGATCTTTAGATACAGTGATTTATCACATCAGGATAATTCCACACCCAATTTAGTCATTGATGCATGTTTAAAATCTGATTTCCCTGATGACTTGGAAGAAATTTAAGCCCTTGTCTTCTGTTTCTGTTGCACAGGAAACCTTCCTAAAAAGCTCTTTGACACTGCAGGAAAGAACAAAGGCTGTATTCTGTATTTGCCAACACACCATGAGCTGAGGGGACAAACAAAACAGTCACCTAGAACCTAACTAAATGAAACTGTGATGGCTCACAGCTCAGCGCACTTCAAACATCATAATGTCCTTCCACCTCTGTGCTTTTTCACAGCAATACAGAAAAATAAACCTCCCACTTTACAGTGATATTTTAATAATTGATTCATCAAGGCAATAATCGCATCTTGCCTGCCAGACTCCCACCCAGTCACTTTCTCGCTCCCTCTCCTCAACAGGACAGGGGGAGCAAATAAGATGGACAAGCTCATGGACTGGGATGAAGGTAGGAAAATAAGAAAAACAAAATCCATGTGCAGAAGCAAAGCAAAAAGAGGAATTCATTCCCTGCTTTCCATCAGCAGATGAGGTCCAGTCACTTCCTGGGAAGCAGGGCCTCAGTATGCATAGTGGGTATTTGGGGACCCAAATGCCGTAACAACGAATATCACCCCATCCTCCTCCTTCACCCCAGCTTTTTTTTACTGAGTACATCATATGGTACGGAATATCTCTTCAGTGAGTTTCGGTCAGCTGTCCTGGTTGTGTACCCTCCCAATCTTTTGCCCACTCCCAGCCTACTGGGAAGGCAGATTGGAGAGAGAGTATGGATACTGTGCATGCACTTATCAGAAATAGCTAAAACATTGATATGTTATTAACACATTTCTAACCACAAATGCAAAGGACAGCACTGTATGGGCTACTATGAGAACAGTTAAATCTATCCCAGCCAAACCCAGTACAGTAAGCAAGGAGAGACAACTCAAAAGTGAAAGACACGTGACTGCTGGGGAGGCTAACAGGAAGTGAGCATTACAATTTTCCATTATTCTACTCTTTCTAAATGGATTTCATGGAAAACAACCTGTGAATATTTGCTCTAAAACAACTGTTGTAGGTTTATTTGTTTAGTCCTAATTAGAAAAATAAAAATATTTCTTCTCAATGCAAGGTGAAAAATCACTGGTCCTCCAACCAAATTGCGTTCACAGTTCCAACTGGTATGTGGCAAAATCAGCAGGTCAAACCCCCAAATACCTGAGTCCCTGTTTCTGTCACCAGGTCTTACCACCCTCAGTGAGAACTTAGATCTGGAAACCCTCTAAGAAGGGGCTGCTAGCACTGCTAGGACCTTCAACTCCTCCTTTAATTCCCTGTGTCAAAACAGCTTGCATTTGGTGAAATTCTGTGAAGAATGAAAAATACGTTTGAAATTATTTTGGAGAGGGCAGAGATTATACTTCTCATCACGACAGTGCCAGAATGAGGTTGGGGTTGACATTGTTCATTCAGAAATGTTGACTTTAACTCTGCTAAGAAGTATCAGTTTTTGTTAATTATTTAGTGCTTAATCTGTGAGGGTTTTTTTTTTATTTTTTTGCAACTGAAACCTATTAAAAATATTTATACCTTAAACAAGTATTTGTAATTTAAACAGTACATATAAGTATATATTTTATACGTCTTTTGAACAGTATTACAAATTAGTCTTTTAACTAGTGAAAACAGTCAACTGAAATTACTCAACTCAGTAAGTCCTTCCAATCACAATTTCCTGGTCAGAATAGGTACTTCAGAAATAGGTCAAATTAGGGAGAGAAGAACTCTGTATGCAACAGTATTGCCTTAGAAAAGGACACCAACGTGAGTGGTGCAGTTGACACACCTGAGGTATGTGATGCAGTCCGGAGGGACCTGGATAAGCTCAAGAAGTGAGCCCATGTGAACCACAGGAAGTTCAAAAAGGCCCTGCACACGGGTTGGGGCAACCCCCAGTATCAGTACAGGCTGTGGAATGAAAGGATTGAGAACAGACCTGCTGAGAGGAACTTGAGGGTACTGGTGGATGAAAAGCTGGATGTAAGCTGGTGTGTGCTCGCAGCCTGGAAGACCAGCTGCATCCTGGGCTACCTCAGAAGAAGAATGGCCAGGAGGTTGAGGGAGGTGATTCTGCCCCTCTACTCTGCTCTGGTGAGACCTCATGTGGAGTACTGCGTTCAGCTCTGAAGTCCTCACTACAGGAAAGACATGGACCAGTTGGAGCGGGTCCAGAGGAGGGCCACAAAGATGATAAGAGGGATGAAATATTGCTTGTATGGAGAAAGGCTGAGAGACTTGGGGTTGTTTAGCCCAAGAGAAAAAAAGGCTCCAGGGAGATCTTATTGAGGTCTTTCAATACTTAAAGGGAGCTTATAAGAACGGTGATAATTGACAGCTCTGGAGCCCCTAACATAAGAAGGACATGGAGCATCTGAAAAAGGTCCAGAGGAGGGCCACGAAGATAATCAGAGGGCTGGAGCACCTCTCCTACAAGGACAGGCTGAGAGGGCTGGGACTGTTCAGCCTGGAGAAGGGGAGGCTCTGGGGAGACCTGATAGCGGTCTTCCAGTACCTCAAAGGAGCCTACAGGAAAGACTGGGAAAAACTCTTCAGCAGCGCCTGTTGTGAAAGGACAAGGGGTAATGTTTTTAAACTAGAGAGAGGTAGAGTCAGATTAGATATTAGGAAAAAATGTTTTAAAATGAGGGTGGTAGAACACTGGAACAAGTCACCCAGAGAGTTGGTAGATGCCTCATCCCTGGAAACATTCAAGGTCAGTTTGGATGGGGCTCTGAGCAACCTGATATGGTTGGAGATGTCCCTGCTCCTTGCAGGAGGGTTGGACTCTATGACCTTTAAAGGTCCCTTCTAATCTAAACCTTTCTATGATTCTATGAAAACTAAACGTCCACTAAGTCAGTCCCTCTGTAATCCTGCTACCTTAATGACAAGCAGGTAGTCACTTGTAGTCACAGGTTCTCTGAACTTCTAGACAATACGCATTAGACTTTATTCATAAGAACTAGTCCCACTGAGGCCATAAAATTATGCCTCTGTGTGTTTTCTTGTGGACTCAGCTGCTCAGAACAACAACATAATACAACATGGGAGCCAAATGAGAGCTATTGCCAATGAATTTGCAAGCGTTTTTGGTATTTGGACTCACATTCACCCACAAGTGTGATAGAGAAAGATTTTCTTCATTCAGACAACTCTGTCTTATGATTATTAGTAAAGACAGTCAGAATTTGATACAAAACCTCCTTCAGAGATTTAATGGATTTTCAGAACTTCATGGTCACCACCTCTATGTTACTGTGTAGAAAGGAACAATAAGAAGTCATAGGAAACAAAAAAAATGAAATCCAAGGTTCTGAATTCAGCTCCACCCTGAGAGTTGCACATATCCATGTGCTAAGAGCAGGAAAGGATAACTGCAAACAAATGGGTAAAAAGCTCACCTCCTCTGTAGACACCTTCCTTCATCCCACAGACTCCAGACCAAAAGAGTGAACTCCTTGGGCACCAGTTTTCCCAAATCAAAGCCCACTGGCCTATAATGTGTATGCACAGCAGATATAGGTCTATTTTTATTTCATTTTAGATAAAACATTGCCCATAATCCTAGGATTTTGGAAAATAAAATTAAAAAGGTGAACATATGCCCTATGTTGATAACAGTGCCTAACCCGGCAGAGAGCTTCCTGCTAAGGATGAAGAACAACTGCAAAAGTCAGCACTGAAGACATCTAACTGCACATCAACCGTTTAAAAGCCTGATGAAGAGCAGTTGTCTTCTCTCTCACTTGAGACAGTGTCCACAGAGATGAGGAGCCCCACTAAATGCCCTGCTTAGTGCCCAGGCCTGCATCCATCCCTTGGACCACTACGTAGAGATCTTCTGGAGCGCAGCCTGTAGCAGAACTGCTGCTGTGAGGCATAGGGGAAACAGCAGCAGAAGAGAAAACTGAAATTTTACAGTGGATACAAACAACTCCTACATTTGTCATGAGTCAGAGAATTAGCTGAACTGTGCTTTGAAACTCTGAAAATAGGTGAAATAAACCCTATCTTAAATGTGCACACAGTCTGCATCTACAAAAACTTATCCAAGATAAGCTTTTTTCTGAACCCCAAGTCTTGTGCTGTGTTCTCCTCCCTGCTACACAGAGATCTAATCCTAAATTCCCTTTGCTTCACTACAATCCCAGAAGCTATTTAAGTCCTCGGGAGTAGTTATTTCTGCCTGAAGGAAGGACACGCGGAGTGGAGCAGCATCCTCTCAGCTGCACATGGACTGCAGCCTCTGTTCTCACCTGGCGCATCAGGATATCTGAACTGATGTCTCTGACTGCAGGCAATAAATCACATTAAAAAAAAGCCAGATGAATAATGGTGTGGTATTCTTTTAAAAGCACCACACAGATTAAGACAAAGTTTCAGATCTACATCAAAAGCACCAATTCACACTTTGCAGTGCTTTACAGTGTCTCTAGTGTGGTCAGCCTAAGAACTAACAGCGAGAGCTTGCATTTAGGGCTTGAACAGAAAGTCAGAAAGAAAGTAGCTGTTGAATATTTTGGCACATATTTATAAGAGCTGTTGTTAAAAAAATCAAACTCAAATGCCTTATTCCAACTCTTATCTGCTGATGTGCCATTATACAGCCACAGAAACAGTAACACATTTACAGCGGAGGACAGAAGACAAAGCAAGAATAGGCGTGGATTTTTTTAAAGCAGGGAGGGTCTGGTTTGTACAACACAAAAATGGGTTTTTATTAACCATCTACATCAAAAAATTAATTTTTAATATCAACTCAAAGGAAATCCTTTTCAGTGCAGCCAAAATATTGAACTGTCCTTTAAAATAATTCCTTCTCTCACATGTGACCATACACTAAGTGATCTGCCAAGAAACCTATATGAAAAGGCTCTAGCAAAGCTTGTGCAAACACCAAACCAGTGAGTAAAACATCCCTCATCCAGCAGCTCTAGCCAGAGCACTGTATATAAAGATCTTTGCTTTGTTTTGCCTTTAAATATCACTATGTAACAGGTGCATTGCAACATGTTGCAGGAAAAAAAATATAATGTTTTTAGAAGCAATGGAGAAAACATTTCTTTGCAATGGACGCTGAAAGAAGAATAAGTGCAACCTCCCACACAGGGTTTATCTACAAGGTCATAGTTAATATCCTATCATGCAGTTAGGACCTGGGGAATAAATATATTGCTCTGAAGAAGGACAAAGATGCAATGTTTTTCATTGTAAAGAATTTTACCACGTCTCTTTAAGCAGAATTTGTGGAGTAAAATTTAAAAATATCCCCCACTGGGGGAGAGAAGCAGAGAGAATTGACTTACTGTAAAAGGCTCATTTAATGGCTTTTGCATTGTAAAGAAGATGGCAATTCCCAGGGAGAAAAAGCAGCCTTTGGCTTGTCAGTCTTAATGAAGTGCAGTCGGTACATAACTTAAATGAAGATAGATATCAATAATAAGGTAGGTAAAACTGATGAATTTGGGACCTATTTGCACAAACTGGTACTTACATTTCTGAAATGCTCACATTACAAATACTGAAACCACACAGATTTCACTCTAACAGATTTACCACATTAAAGGAGTGCTATTTATCTACATAAATAAAATTTCTGTGCTGGGTACTAAACGGTGCTTTGGGATTTCACAATTTATCAACTCTCCTGCTTGTAACAACATAACCAGAAACTTTATGAACACAGCAATATTTATCACTGGCTTTAGCTGTACATTTGTTATTTTTATCTTGCTTGTTCTAGACAGAAAATAACTGGAGATACATGACTTTGGATGATAAACTACATTAAAAAAATCAAACTAAATTGTGGGGCAGGCTTGGTTTTGGGGGGTTGTATGGGGTTTTTTTTAGACCCTCAAAAGCACTATGTTCCTATCTTTCAGCACATGACAAGAGAGTCCTAATTTGAACCACTAATGGATCCTTTTTTTCCCCATGCATCCTCTGCAAGGATTCATCTGCAGCATCATTAAGCTACTCTGCCTGACTGCACACAGTGACATCCACTGGTGCAGAGCATTTGTGCTACAGGAAACAGAGAAATAACATGTGTCATGATTGATTTAGGCTTTGAAAGCAATTTCATTCACTTCTAAGTTATCTAATGCAGCATAGTATTTAATACTGCTTAACTTTAAGCATGTGTGTATTCCCATGGGGAAATGAGTTTAAGTGATTTGCTTATTGAAGTCAGGGAAGCTTCCAAGGCTCAGTCTTGAAGAACAGATTAAGTTTGCAGTTGAAAGGATTCCCATCTCTTCCATATTTGTCCCTCAGTTTACCAAGAGATATGGTGCACAATTTGTTTCTGTCTACAGCCTCAACATCTGATTTTTTTTTCCTTTTTCTTCTCCTCTCCATCTTCCCCAACAAGCCTAGAGTTCATGCAGCTGAGGAAGAACCTGAGATGCAAGATGAAAAGTATTTTGTCCCATAATTTTGTGTCACTGTCTGTCAACATGACAAAGCCTAGCAATCTGAAGAGTGGAAATCACTTTCCCTAGGACTCAGCATGTCTAGGCTTTATGGATCCAAGAAGATGAAAAGTAACATACATCTCAAAGCCCTTCAAAACTGCATTTATTGTGGAGCCTCCTGGATAAAGCAGAGTTTAACACCACAGTTCAGTGCGTATCAGATGTGTTGGAGTCATTGCATGCACTCAGCACAGCATCTGCACAGATTTTGTAAAATATAACAAACAAGTTTCTCTCTGGCACTTGAGGTTATGGTGATGTTCAAAGCTCTGTTGTTTAAGGGAACAAAAACTTAGATGAGTGGATTTAGGGGAGAACTATGAGTCATAAGTTGTATCTCTAAATTGCATAAAAAGCAACCAGCTCAACAGGATTTCTTTTTGTGCTACTGTGAGGACCAGATTCTTGACAGATGTACTCACAGTTTAATTATTAGGTATGTTTCCTCAAAAATTTAATAAATAAAAAATGTGGTTTCATTTTCAGTTAGTGAGCTCAAAGTAATTTTTCTTGGTTCCCCTCATGACTTAAGGATTACAGTACTATATAATGCAGAATCTTTCAAATTGTGATATATTTTTAACTAAACATGTAAAAAATGAAAAATTTAGGCATCTTTGGAGTTCAGAAAACATGTTCTTCCTAATTATTTTTCATATTTTGTATTTTCTGAATTTTTTTTTAATTATCAGCAATTACGATACTAGTATATCTGAAGTATCATAAAACTCTAGGTTCCATTTCAGTTTTGCAAGTCCAAAGGGTTGTGACAATTTTAAACCAACTTTGTATATGACTAATTTTTTTAATGAGTCTGTTCCAAAACTCCAGACCTGTCAGAAATTGCCAGAATACCTCTAGCAGACTGCTCTGTAAAGTCAGTGTGTTACGACTACAGAAGGCCTCCTTCTCCTTTATTTCATATTATGCACCATTAGCAAACCTGTCAGTTGAATTCCAATTCTGTAATCTCTGGTTCTGGTGACAGCTTGCAAAGCAAAAAGAGCAGAGCCTTGCTCTTCAAGCAATAGATTTTATCTCCTTTTCAGTGCATACGGTTTAGAAGAAAAAAACACCTTTTTTAGACTTTTAAACTGTGCAAATTTGATATAGAAGAAACAATTAACAGGTGTTGAAAATTGATTTTTTAATTGACTGCAGGCTTTAAAACTTCAATTTATACTTTCATGATCACATACTTCCAAATAAATACACAAATAGTAATTCTTTTAAACCCTTCCAACTACAAAAACATCTCAAACAGTAGCAAATATAGATCCTGTGAAAACCAAACAGCTGCAACTAAAACAAACAAACTTACTGAAAAAAATAAAAATTATCAGATGTGTAGGGATTAATTACTGAAGTAAGGGGAAGTTTACATTACTTTCATCTCCTGACTTGTTTCCTCCAAAACCCAAGATTTTGCCTGATTATTTAGCTAAATATCATTATGATCCTCATTCCACCTCATTGCGAGGTTTTTTTCCATTTAAAATAAAAATGAATGCTAGTATAACGCAGAGAGCTTATCATTAACATACATATTTTACTGGACATGTTAGTTTTGATTTTTGAATATTTTTTCATTTAATTTAAAAAGCTGCTATTTATATCTCTTCTAATAACACAAATTATGATGGAAAACACTATTTTAATACAGAAAAGATTCCATTTCCTGATGGAGCTCAGTGTCTATTCCAATAAGCTTGTGCAGCTACACTTACTCAAAGGATGCAGAAAAGCAGCTGCGCATCCTTTAGCAGATTTCCAGTGCCATGAAAGAGCCATAGTGGGTGTAAAGTTCTTGCCCCATTTTTCCCTGAAGCCCATAAGCAATCACTGGCACCCAGTAGTGACAATGGGACAAAGCTAAAGGACCAGCAAAGGTGACACATGAAAACAAGGGAAACAGAAATACTTTCCACCACCCCTCCCTTCATGCTATTGAGCACATTCAACCATTCAGCAATTGCTAATTTAGTACTCATCCCAGTATTTTAAAAACCTGGATAAAGGCTCATTTTATCAGAGATGATCTTGCTAGGAACTGAAAAAAAAACCTCTGCCTCTATTAATCTTCTTCCTTCTTGTAGCCATAAGTTTATTCCTTTTCTCACATTACTCTTACCTCTCATTTTTAAATACTGACTTTACTGTAATGCCCTTACAAATTGCATAATATTTTCAGTGATTGTATTATTGGCAGGTATTTATAATCTCACATCAGAAAGATATTATGTAGTAATTACGTAGTAATTCTTCTTTTCTGCTTAAAGTTGTTATGTAATGTTGCATCCTGGAAAGAGTTCTTTTGTTCAGCTCTCTTTGCAATACATTCCCATTGAATTAGAGGGATGCACAAAAAGGAGCAAAAAAGGGTGATTTTAAATAACTTTTGCCTTGGTTTCCCTACATTCAGTATCCATGCAGATCGATTAATGTTTCAAAAAGCCTCTTAGGAAAAAAAAATCCATTTTAAAGTTGGGCTTTATAATTCCACATGTCTATAACACATTGCCATCTATTGGTAAAAGGACGAAAACACCAACTTTTCTGAACTGAATGTTAGCATTGGAAATAGAAATCCCACTCCTTCAGGTATTTATACATAACTAATTTTATGTATGTACAGAGCTGTTGTGTAATAAGTTTTCTGTATTACTTGTGCAAGATCGATGTCATAAGAAATAAGAGTCAGTTCTTCATACGAGAGAAAGATAATAGTCAATATAAGGCATAGAAGGGTTGACCTTAAATGCTTTCTCAGCTGAAAGAACAGATATATATATATACCAAATTTATACCCCATACTCATATCTAATTGAAAGCTGAAGGAGTGTGTTGTAGATGGCATGTTCCCATGCCACAGATCTAAAACATTCCTTAATAACTGCTAACTCACAATACAAAACCCCAAAACAGATTACATTAGCTGTCCCATAGTATTGTCTTTGTTGCACCAAACTTGCAATTAAAATCTTCCCTAGTTGCTATTGGGCCTTCCTCCCCATGGAGCTACAAGTGATCAAATGTCACTTTGCCAGCAGAGGGCCAGCTGGTGAAAGCCCAGAGGGAAATGCATTGACCCAGCATGAGGAGTCCCCGTGTCCATGAACTACCACAGTGTCTGGCTCACTTACCAGGACATAAATACATTAAGGATGAATTTTCAGTTATGTAGACAGCTAAATATGCAGATAAAGTGTAGTAAGTAGTTTTGAGAATACCTACGCACCTCGGTAACTTAAATAAAATAAATTAAAAAAAAAAAAAAAAAAGTTCTTTGAGGTTCTGGAGACACAAAAGTGCTGACTTCCACAGAGTTGAAAGCTTCTATGTTGTTTCTCTGTCAGTTTTCCTCTTGAAAGTTAGCTTAATTTTTTTACTTATATGCCCCGTAATTTCAAGAGGCCTGTTGTGATTTAACTGCATGGGCTGTAAAATGTTACACAAACTAGTAATACACTGAAATATTAACTGAATGTTACAAAAATCAATAGGAGTCAAAGGTACAGGAAGAAAAGGAACAAATGAAAATGAAACAACAGATGTACCATGTGGATCTGGAGGATGATAAATAGCCTGAAGGTTAAGCTTAAAAATTAAAGTTCTAGAATATGTTGAAAATTAAAGAAAAACAATGGGCAGATAATTATTGAACCTAAACCTGAAAAGACGTGCAGCACAGGAACAAATTACACCACTCAATACTTAATTCACTGAGCCGTTTTTTTCCTTGGGGCAGGCCAGCTTCTACATAGCCGGATGGGGATGTCAGAAGTTTTAAGATATTTCTCACTAGCACTTTGTTGCCTGCCAGTGCCACGGAGAGGACAGCAGAGGAAGGGCATTTTCCTTCCTCCATGTGAAAGGGAAGGAACATGTAAAGGTCACAGCCTGACTTTCTTCCACTTATAACCTCAGCAGACAGTAGTGCCAGGGATGTGTATGGAGCTTTCTGAAGGAGACTTCCTCCTCAGTTGAGAGGATCTGGGACACAAATCAACTCCAGTGTAATCTAGCTTCTTTCTCAATGCCTTCTGAAACACTTCCCTGTGCTCAGCAAAGTCACATTTCAGATATTCTTATTCCAGAAAAAAAAAAAAAAACCCCCAAAAAAAACCAAACAAAAACCAGTTTCTGATCAGCAACTAAGAATAGAAAAAGTTTAATATTAAAACTCAATAGCTTTTATGAACCAGTTAGATACTTTTTTCTGTATATGCCAATATGACTGTTCCCACTCCAGGATGATCTGCCCTGGGAAGTTTAAAGTGGAACAGGAAACTTGTTTTCTGCTTTGGAGAACATACTGAGGTCATGAAAACATCCTCTGCTCTGGACTGGAGCAAACCCAAGACTTCCGACTTCTTTTAGTGAGGTAAAGAGAGAAAAGTATTTCTGAAACTCATCTGGGATGTTCTGACTCTTTCCGAATCAGAGCACAACTAACAAACCAAGCTCTCCCACCTCCCTAGTCTCCAATCAGCCCACCAACAGACTTGCCTGTGTGTGCCTTTCTTAGGGAAACTCTCCCCAGGAAAGTTTTACTGCAGCTAGTATAGTCCCACAGGAAGCTTTATTCCATAAAAACATTCACTGTTGTCAGCTGGGAATAAAGTTATAGGCTGTGAGGCTAAAGATAGTGTCATATTCTTAGTTCAGTCCCCTTGCTCAAAACTGTGACCTCCTGTTGATTCACTTAACGGAGATGTCTTAAAAGCACATGAATAATTCAGGAGGATAATTCTCTTCAGGTTTTCCTTCTATCAAGTACATTTAAAATTACATTTCCTTTCTTACAGTGCTGCTCTGTTTTCTTCTCTACCCATCAGTGAATCACCATCTCTGCATGTACTTTAAAGAGAGTTATGAGTATGACAAATAATGTTAATTAGCTATTATCAAAAGCTGGTCACCTCCCTGTGACTTTTTCAGCCTTCTGCCAGAGTCTGCCAAAACTGATCTTAATATATGCACACTCCGAATGCATTGAGAAGGAAGTACATAACTCATTCAAGCCTTTTCTTCTTGGGGGCAATGGTTCCCCTTAATCCATCACTGGAGCCCAATGAGGCTAATGCAGTATTCTGCTACAAACCGTTACGAACGTACCTTTCATTTTTATAATGCCTTTCATCCAAGAGAGATGGACCCCACGGTGCTTTAGAGATTGCATTGTATGGTGTGATAATAACAGTATATGGATCACTGCTCTCACACTGAAATATAGACCCCTCTGGGTTGGAAGGCAGCACACATCTACCATTGCCAGGAACACGATGCAATATATTAAGATAGAAATGAAGGCTACTTCATTCTCTTGTACCCACAGGTGAATGCGAGTAGGCCAGGCTGTATTTTCTTGTGCTATACTTTAGTCAGGAAACAAGAACCAACAGTGTCAGAAATATAACCTGAATTTTAATCACTTCCAAGAACATGTTGTTTCCTTACATTAATGCTAGAAGGGAGTTAAAACTATACAAATCCAAGGACAGCTCTGCAGTAATCCTGAACTCTGTCAAGTTCACAGCAACTTGAGGATTCTCTGCACCCTGCCAGGTCAATCTCCTACTCTTGGAAACATCAGTGTGTTCCTGCCCTGACCATGCCGGAGCTGCTGGAAGGGATCATGATACAGCAGCCAGCTCTTCTCTCCAAAGAGAGGCAAACAATTTCCATTCCCCTTGTGGTGCTGGAGAGCAATGTGATCCCATTATTTCATGTGCTCACCTACACTCTTTGTTTGTATTGCTAGGCTATTATTCTACATTTAGGATGTATAAACCTTGGGTAGGTATCATCTTTATGTATATAGTGCATGTTAGCACTGATCCATTTGGAGCTCCTATCCCCTATCCCCTATACACTATATAAAGTATATAAACTAAAAGCAGGAGAAAAGTAGAGCAGAAAAAAAATTAGATTCACTATATGTATTTCTTAATTTTTCAGTTTTATTGAGTCTTTAAAATAAACATTGCAGGTTAAAAAAAAATACAGTTGTCATGCCACTATCTTACAACACTTTAATGCTGGAAACAAGATTCTGTTGCATTACAGAATTTAGAATTAATTTGCAGGTAAAGAGAATGCTGTTGCTGAGCAAAGATGTGAGCTCTGTCATCAGTTA
The DNA here is from genome assembly GCA_011801015.1 of Ardeotis arabs. Taxonomy (NCBI): domain Eukaryota; kingdom Metazoa; phylum Chordata; class Aves; order Otidiformes; family Otididae; genus Ardeotis; species Ardeotis arabs. The sequence continues at coordinate 18,296 of JAAGAY010017996.1, read as the reverse complement.
GTAAGTGTGCATGTTCAAAAAGCCCCTGTGCTACTTCCTAAAGAGCTCACATTTCCTTCATGCAGAAAAATCAGACAAGACGCTCCTCACTGTGTTCCTGTCCCCACTGGGAAACAGTAACTTCTATAAACCTCACAAGAATGGAGAAATCACTACTGTGATTTAATGCAGAGGCTTATCTCTAACACTGGCCAAATCCAGAATTTTCCAAGGATTATGAGCAAAGAAAATCCTCTGCAGTGGGCAGTGAGAGCCTAATTCTGGTCTGTGAGTTTTGAAAGGAAAAGCGTTGCAGGATGTCAGTAGAAAGACTGTTCTGACATATACAGCACCTTTTAATGGGTTCAGAAGTTTCTGACTGACCTAATCAACCACTACCCATGGCTAATGGAGTTTGTTGGGCCCAGTTCAGATACCCCAGGAATATCCTTAAATCAGAATAAGTGTGGGAAGGTTTCAAACCCATAAACCTTTAAAATCCTTACATCTACTAAACTAACTGGGTAAAAAGAGTAGGAGTTTTACCTGATCTAAGAGGCTGGTTAATGCTTCCCTTTCTAGTTGAAGTGAAGAATTTCTATTTTTTTTTTAGGATTGTTCATATTTTTCTTTACTCTGACCTCTTGTTTTTGTGGCAGTAACATATAACATACTGTAAAAATCATAAAATCCATCTTTTTTTTTTAAAAAAAAAAATACCTGCTGATTCTGGTTTAACTCTGAGGAAAGATCATTTTTCATAATTTCAGAACACGGAACATAATTCCACTTTGTTCTTTATCTTCTTCTCACCAAATACTGCATCAATATGTTATTCTGAGGTATATTGTGAAAATATTCACAGAAGTCATTAACTTTGTATGCAGATAAACACTCCTATATTAACAGCTCTCCTTTAGTTATTTTTCTAGTCTATTCTAGCACTCCCAATTAAGTTTAGGAACGAGAAAGGTTGATATACAGAGCACAAAGTGAATTTATTAGCATCTAGTTACAAAATCTGTAAGAAAATTATTCTCCACAAATTAATTCAGCTCTGTAATTTGAAATAAGATATATTGAGATCAACATTAAACAGTACAAATAATCATTCCTTCATCACAAAAAGAAATAGAACAAGTCCAACAAGGACTTAAAAAAACCCTCCATTTACAGACGCAGATCTCTCCAAGACTTGAAACACTCGTAATTGGTTGAAGATCAACAGTTCACACTGCTCTGGAGTCTGGAATCTGTTTAATGGCTTTCTAGACAAAACAATGTCGATAAATGCGAATCTAACATCTTGATAAAGTACTAAACTACAAAGCCTGGGCCTTTCAGGCTGTAATTCTGTAGTTTCCTTCAACTAACAGATTCTGCTGATTATTATTACTAGTTACCCTATTGGGGACAACGATGACTGTATTTCTCATGTTGAGTAATAAGTACCCGAAATTATTCTGTCCTGGCAGAAGCAAGTAACAGCCTGTGCTTTTAAAAGCCTCTTGGGCCTTGACCTTGTGAACATTTGCATTTTTGTTTAACTTTGAGCACCCCAGTAATCCTGCTGAGCTCAATGACTAAACAAATGAGAATGATCGACAGCTGGAGGCTACCACAATATGCTGATCAGAGGTGGCACAGCTCCACATGTGTTCCCCTTTGTTGAGAAGTGAGATCTCGTCCTCACCCGATGAGGTTTTCAATCAGAGCGGCTGTTGTAATGAGAAAGGGTCTCTGCACTGGGGAATTAAAGCAGACAGGGAGGAAAGGAAGTAAAGAATGAAACATTCAGAGAAATTCCTCCTGGGGAAAGATTGAAGAATTCATTCACTTTATTTTACTATCCCCCTTCTTGTTTTCTCTAATTTATTAAAAAGGTCATAAACTTCAGCTCACACTGCGGGGGCTCATATACCTGTGGTGATGAGAACAGTGCAATAAACATGTTTAAAGTGTGATATCTGAAGGAAATATTGAATTTTTCTATTCTATTATATTCCCTTTGATTTCTACCTCCATTCTTTTGTACCTCAGTTCTTAGATAACAGGACAGTACTGTAAAAATCCATACACAATGAACAAAATAAAGTATGCTACTGAGCCTGGACTTATCTTTTCTTACTAATTTGCAAGTTACAACAGCAAACCAATTAGCTTGGAAAACTTTGTCCAAACTTATTTTAGATAGAACAGCTCCACGAAATAGGCATTATCACACATGTGAGCCTGTAGCAGAGGTGACAGGGGCAGCAACACTGCCTCTTCCAGATTTGGTTTTATGTGGGAGCTACGGCTGCAGACAGCACTGTGAGTCTCTTCCAGAGGTTATCAACACCTTGTTCCTACACAGAAGTATCAGTGGTGTCCTGGCTCCCACTGGCAACTGGGAGACCCTGTTTTGCATGAGACAACTACCTGATCAGCTGCGTCTCCCCTCTCTGAAAGATGACATCTCCAAACTATGACCGAGTTGCTACTGGAACCATTAACGTTAAGAATTTATTCCCCTAACTGCATGGCAAATCACTCTTGAGGGTTGCCAGACCTGCTGTAGAAGACCAAACACGTATCTTGAAATATGCCCTGTTAGTCAATGCATGTATTTTTATTTTAGGAAATGCATTAGTATCCAACATTTAAGATATTGTAACATCAGAATATAAATACCTCAAAGGTATTTACTCCTCATCAAGGAGTAGCAGAAAGAAACACGGACTTCCAGAGGAGCAGCTCTTAAAACTCTGTTTAGGACAAATTCTGCCATGCAGACCACAAAACACCAAACATAACAACCAGCAGTATTCAAAATGGTCTACAGCCATTCAGACACTGGCAAGTGTCAAGGTCAAAAGTGGAACAAAACCAACATTCAAAAGGGGTATTTGTGCCTTTTCTCAGCAAATACATACTGGGAACAGAGAGGGTGGAGACGAAAGGGAAGAAAGTTATTTTAGCTATCCCTGGTACAGTAAATCTTGGGACCTGAATAACAAAAAACAGATATATTTGTTCAGCGTGGGACTCATCTAACTTTGGAACTGTTTAATTTATCTATCTTATATTGAGATGAATCACTCTCAGGAAGTGTCTCTGAAGGGAATGTAGCCCAGCTAGCCCCAAGTTAGATAACTAACTTAGATGCCTATGCTGAATTTCCTACTCTTTATCGCTGCTGACTCCTATAGGTACTTTAAATGTAGCATCAGCTCCTCTGAACTGATAAAAATTCTTGTGTTAGCCAGGTACCCTGGAAGCCACCATTCTATACATGTATAAAAAATGCAGAAGATGAGACAGTCTCAAATCCATCAGAGAACTGGCTGCTCAGATAAAGCATTTGCTTATTTGTGGTGAAAAAATTCCGCCTTCCTTGGCTGGATGCTTCCCACCCTTTTATGGTATCTCTATGTTAACTTAAATGATATCACACATGTATAGCAATTTAAGATTGATGGGAAAAAAAAATACTGTCTTTTTGCTGTGCTGTATTATATCCCTGAAATATCAGTAGAAAAAGATACTTTCTGTAAATGATTGTATTATCATTTCTTAATTGTCTCAGAGAATTTTAATATTTACTGAAGATTGTTGCCAGCAACATCAGGCAGAGCCTGAGGGTACAGTGTAGAAAGGTGGATGATAGGGATTCACTCCAAGGCAAAGCATCTGAAAAGTACATTATGCTTTTAGGTCTGACCAGAGTTAATCCAAAACTCAGAATTGAAGCGCTTATACACAGCTACATTCAGCTAAGCCACTGCACTGCTGCTTGTTTAGATTAATTGTTACTTAGGAGGTATATCCAATGGAAAACCATTGACTGGGTAGACAGATTCATAAATAAAACATGGGTTAATATTCAGTAAAAATAATTTTTCAGAAGAATCCACTTAAAACTTTATTATAGATTTACAGTTCTACATCCTTTGGAGAGGGTTGAATACAGTCTTGTATGCAAGTGAACTCATTGGAGTCCCAGCTTCTTTCCCACTTATATAATCCTTTATAATATTAAAAAATCATCTCTGGTGTGTACATCCAGTCCCTTTGGTTAACTTTGTAAGAATGAGGGGGTCACGCAACACAGGCCTTAGAGGCAGTCAGAAACAATCCATGAGCAGGAAATGCACACAAATGCTTTTTAGCATCAGGCTGGGAACCTCAGTCCTGCCCCAGATCAGCAAAACCTGCAGATTAGTCATGCTGCTTTAATGCAAATAATTGTAGTCCTTGCTTACATTTTCCATGGCAATGCCCGTCTTTTGTGAGATAATGCCTTTAAACGCCACCCAGCACAAGCTTCACTGAGCCTCAACTGACTCCTTCAATCCCAGCAGTGTTAATCCATGATTAACTCCTAGATCTGTTCACAGGTCTGTTCTTTAAACCTCAGCAAATGTAATTCCTCGACTGCTCCATAATAACTTGTTCGACTGGTCCCCTTCCTTCACAGTTTTAGGCATTGCTCTGCTGTCATTCCTTGCTGGCTCACGGATACACCAGCAAATTAGTACCCAACACAAAAGAAGGAGCATCATTGCTCTATCGCTGTCAGTCAGAAAGTGGCCCAATCTTTTTCAGAGACCTCGTTTATAATCCATATAGAAATAGGATATGAAATGTGAGTGCGTAGTGCTGTACATTAGTTAGGGAAAGGAACTGATTATAAAGTTTTAGGAAAAAAAAAATACGGTTTTATGGTGTATTTGAAGTGTTCCTACCAGAGCGAGTTTTTAATCCGCTACCAGAGCTTCTGCACCACCATAGTAACAACTAGTAACAGTAACTGTCAAGAAAATTCAGTGGCAAAGACCTATTTCTGGAATGCACAAATTCGAGAATAATCTGCTTATTAATATGTACACATACAAAGTATCTAGAATTTTAACATGTGTCATGAGCTAGAGGGGGACAAAGGAACAGAAGATGAGGTTGAAGAGAAACTAGATCTACTTTATGATCCTGTTTCTTAGTGAGGTTGACAGGTTTGAAAGTATTCACAAATGCTGTAATGATATTGTAATGTCAAAGAAAATACCTTATTGTGAATTTTAACTTTCAAAATAGTGCATTATTTTATGAAAAACTCAATTTTGTTTTAAATGAACTTTCATAAATGTAAGCTATGAGATAAATATAGATTATTTTTCCTAAATGTAACAGTGCCATATTTGATAGAGAAAAAAAATCTGGAAATACTGTATCAGTTTTCACATGAAGTAGGCATGTAGGAACTAAATAGTCTCAGACGGTTAGGGACAGACTGAGCAAACACAGATATATTTCAATATTTGTTCTAGAATTCTCTGATATAGCATAAAAATTTTGAAATGTTCATTGACTTCCTCATTATATTTAAATGTCAGCTACTTTTTCCTTTCAAATTTACCCAATGTAAAGTTATTTATGCATGAAGAACAGATTTGAATAGAAGACAGGTCTTTTCACAAAGACAGTTTGAAAAAAAAAAATAATGCCTTGGTTCTTATCACAATAAGTAGTAGGGAAAAATAGAGCAGTATGAAAAAAAAAAGGGGAAAACAGGGAGACATAAAGATCAGTGAAACAATAGAAATAGAGAGTGAAGTAGAGGGAAAGAGAATAAATAAGTCCCAAGAGGAAGACAGTTTGTACAAATCAATATGGAAAGTTCGAGCCCAGGTCTCATTACATAGGATGGTTGACTGAGAAATTGAATTAAGGTTTGCAAAGGTGACTAGGGATATAAAAAAGAATTTCTCTGCGATGTCAGGAGCCTTCACTTTCAACTTTTCTGATGAACATCATCTTCAGCTGTCTAAGATTTTGCTGAAGTAAATACAGTGCGTGCCAGGAATAAAGCAACTGGGAATAAGAAAAGAAATTCAGATGTAGATTTCATTTTAAGTGCTGCTATCTTGTTGAAACAAAATGTAATGAGAGCGGAATACTAAACCTCACTTTCTTCTGTCAAAATATTTCTTCCTCTTATTATTGTATCTATAATCTATCTGTACAAAATACAACAAAGCTGCCTTCAGTTTAACAAGGAGAAACCAAGGGTAGAAAAATGTATTAAAAAAGCATGTGTCATACATTGGAAAAAGAGTTGAAAATAAAAAGGCAGAAGTAAGGGTTATGATTAATATGGGAGAAAATTAAAACCATGTGCGAGCTCAAAGAAAAAAAAAATCAAAAGATAAGTGGGATCATATGTTGAATAAGGGCACTAAACAATCCTATTTGTCTTAAAAATAGATCTCCACTTCCATCACTTGTTAGTCTTGGCATAACTGCAGAATTTTGTTCCCATTGCATATTTAGACCTGACAACATGTACATTACATTTTCTTCCTGGAAAATTCAAGCTAATTATTGACGTAATGACCCTCTTTACCTGAGTGTGGATTGCTCTGGGAATCAAGAGTTGGCAGAACAGTCTGCACAGAGTTCCAACAAGCTCTGTCATTTCTTTTTCTAACCCAGAAGGCCACCAAAAGTCAAATGTGATCTAGAAGTGAAGACAAATGTTAAGTCCTTGGAATCATGATTAAAATCCTTTATCAGAGCTAATTCCTCTATGATTCAAAAAATTCCTCCAGATGTTACTATGCTGTAGATACCTCTACATATTTCTCTTATTTTACAGGCCCAAACCAGCAACTTAACAGAAATTTGATAATATTTTTGGTATGTTTATAATGCATATTATTGTAGATTATATATGTATTTATAAATTATTTTACTAAAATTAAATATTATTTCATATTAATCTAATTGATCCCACTGAAGTTAATGGAAAAGCTATTGAACTCAAAGGGAAATGTGTTAGGAAAATTCTTAGTACTAGAGAAACATACTGTGTGTTTCATGGAAAGAGAGACCAAGGATTTATTTAACATCTCTTCTTAAAAGCTTTTGCAGTAAAAACTATACAAAAAAGCCATCATCAGCTGTTTGCGACTGTTACATTCACAAGAAATTAAAGTGTATGATATGGAAATAGATGTTTACTATACATTCACTTAAGTCCAGGATACTTTGATACTCAAAATCATGTACAGATATTGTACAGTCACAAGCCTTGTGCCTGTTTTGTCACAATGTCTTGCAATTACACTACCATTTACAAAAAAAAAAAAGACGGGATGTAAGACTTTGGAGGCTAACGACGAGTGTTTTTTCAAGCACTGGTTGTGCTCATTTTCTTTTCTCTGCTTTGTAGAGGTTGGATCATAATTGTTGCCAGAGAATTGGAAGCCAAGCTAGGAGTTCCCTTGTCTCTGAAAGGTTTATGTTCACGTGGGAATGAATGTTAGGAGATAGAATACTTTTTTTTCCCAAAATATTGCCATAAATCATATAATAAAGGTCATAGCTGTGATTTCATTATGTTAAATCTTGATTTTGGGGGTTAGTGATGTAAGCTCAGAATATGTATTAACAACAACTAGGAAGAATGGCATGTATTCGATTTTTATCAGCTATAGGCAGCTTTCATATTAACTTTAATTGTTAACAGATTTACTCACATCTCCACAGGATACTCATCTTACCTACAATTTGTCTTCCACAAATGCTTAGTCACTTCTCTGATATTCTTGTCATTCCTGTATCTCCTGTCTTGAATATTTCTATATCTTTTGACCTTTACACTGAGTTTTAGCAAGCTAGATATCTCTTTTTTTTTACGTTCCCCAACCATTTTCTGCCCCTTCAAGGAGTAATTTTTTCTTTAAATGATGACACTTTAGAGCATTGCCTTGTTTGTCTTTGTATGGATAACAAATTTCTCAGGAAAGACAGAGCAGGAAAATAGAGAAGAAAAGATAGCATATGTATAATAAAGAAGATCAGTAACAAGGACAAACATGATTAAGATATTTGTACCCCATGAGGAGAGAGAATAGACAGAGGTACAAGCAATTCTTAGAAGACAGGAAGCTGAATACTGGAGAAGATGTATTTGCAAGCAAGTCCATTCCTTCCACAGTCATATCATCCTTAGTGTTTCTATTATTTAGGACATTAATAAGCACAATACATAAACCTGGAAAAGTGCTAGGACTTCAGTGTTGGTTTTGTTTGTTTGTTTGATTGATTGATACAGTTTCATGTTCTTCTGTCTTCTGGGGTGCTCCCAGACTTCACTGAAATTGTGCTAGGCTATCTTAGTGCAAATTGAAATGGAGTTCTCTCAATTTTGTGGTGGTGATTACCTCTGACAATAGCATGTGCTACTGCAACTATTGTTAGCCATCATTCAGAATGTTGCTTCTAATTGTGTTATGGTCCTTGGAAGTCTCAGTCAAAGTCTTCTGGACTAGCATTGGCACAACTGACAGAACTGTACCACAGTCCATCAATTGGTAGTAAAAGGCAGAAGGATTATTTTGCTGGAAAAAAATTCCCAATGAAATATCAACAGTTCATCCCACTTTCAAAAAAGTTATGAAAATTATTCCAACATTCCTGGCTCAGATAATTCCTAAACTGCAGTTTCAAGGCAAAGTTGAGCTCTGCCTGGTAAGGAGGGAAGATCAGGCTGAGCGATATCAAATCTCCTCTCTGACTGTTCCCTCATTATGTTTGTCACGGATCCTCTCGGCATACTCCCTTATCCTCAAGTCTTTTCCCTTTTTCTTTAGGGTGACAAGTCAATGTAACTACTTTCGCTTTCCACATACCACATTCTGAAAATGAAAGGGGAAACAAGGAGGATTACCTTTTATAGGTTCTGTAATCTGAACTAGGATTTCTAGGCACCTATTTCAAGTGATTTATGCATCCATTTCTGTCCTACACGAAACTCTCCCCAGTTTATATAGAGATTATGTATAACAACAAGCATAATGTCAAAATACTGTAAAGCAATTGGAGTTGAAAGTGTGTAACCTAGAGATAATAACCAAACAATGTCACATCCTTATAATTTTGCAGAATTACCTCCTCTTACAGTGTACATTCATTCATTTATATGTTGTGATATGTTTCTAAATTTTGTGGTATCCACTGTCTTATTAATGTGGTAAGGATTAAAAACATACTTAGAACTTGCCAGATATTGCTAACAGGCATTCCTAGCCTCTTTCCAGTTAGGTTCAATCCAAGAAACACAGAACAACAAAGTCAGTACCACTCTGCGAAAGAAGCAGTTTCTTCTCCTGCTAATAGATTTTTTTTTTTTTAATTGGATCTTGCTTACCTCATTTATCCCATTTCTTAATTAATCTCATGAACCCAGACGGTAGGAGTTTTTGTATCATAGGATGGCAAAGTGGCAGCAAACTTGTCTGACGTAAACCAAAAGACTGCTGAAAATTACCACCTCTGCCTTCCTCCTCATGGTTTGCTAGGTCTGCCAGCGATCCAGCACAGGCCCTGCTGAACACCACAGCATCCATCCCTCCCTCCCTTCCTGCCCTGCCCAAAGCCCATTTGATTTATTGGCAGATTTTCAGTTGTCTCTATTTTCCTTTGTACTTTCCTTGCTTATCAAATCATCAGTTAATTACTTCAGTTTCTGCCTTCCTGTGGAGAAACAGGTGTACTGTAGCAGACCGGACTAGAGATTTATCCTGACTGGCAACCTTGCAATCCCAGGGGCTGTGCTAAAGCTAAGGATTTGTTAAGAAGAAAAACAGTTCGACTCAAACCCTGACAGAAAGCCCTTATTTTCACCTGGGCGATCCACCTGCTCACTGGCTCCTCCACGAAGCTGTCTCAGCGGCACCTGCCCGACCCACCGAGCACCACGAGGTGGCAGGACAAAACCACGGACCGGGATGCGGCGCAGGCGAGGCGAGCGCAGCGCGGCGCGGCGCGGGCAGCCCCAGCTCCCAGCGGCTGCCCGGCGCGGCAGCCTCTGCCAGCAGCTTTATTGCTGGCAGGAGGAGAAAGGCCTCAAGCACCTACCTGCTCTTCAGCTCAGGGCTGCACAGGGTTCTCCTCTTCTTTCTCCTTCACTATCAAGTTAGTTGGTTTTCACAATTTTGCCAGTTTGTGAAGAAATTTAATACAAGCTTTTTTTTTTTCAGGGAGGGATGTGGGACAGACAACAGAGCTGCAGGATGAGTAGAACAAAGACTAGTTTTTAACTGAGATTTCATGAGTTCACTTTAAATTAATTTAGACCTCTTTCATCACCAAATTAAGAGGCTGTAGGTTAGAAGGCCTTGGGTTCCAGAAAAACAACCCTATTTCCTATACTTTTTCAATTTCTTCCATCAGAGTCCATCTCTACTCCTACTGGGCTGAATCTATTTAAAACATCAACTAATACTCTACACCTGCATGCTTTCCTCCAGCAGAGCAGACGCAGCTGTTTTCTCAGGCTTTTAAGGTACCCATATGCTTTGTTACAACATGATAACCTTGGTGGTAAATTTTCTTCAATCGCACAACATTGCTGCAATGTAAGACTAGGATGGCAAAATAACCTTAGGATGGGGACCAGACGGATTTTCTAAAGCTGTCTGTGGTCAGCTCCCAACCCTCCCCCTTGGGAAGGACTCAGTGGGAGTCCCCTCCAAATGACAGAATTCCTTCATTTACAGCATTGCCCAAAAGGGGATTTCCTACTGCAAATTTTCACTGCAGAAGATCATCATTCCAAGACTGTTAATTTATTTCATCTGACCTATTGTGGTCTGTCATCGATGCACACCCAGTGACCTACTCTTAGTACAAGAGATGTCTATTTTTTTTTAATATAGATCACATATAGAATTTAATTTGTACTAATTTTTTTTTCTACAGAAGAATTAAGTTTAGATGTTGTACAAACAAAGGACAGGCACAATTAGTTATGAAGGCAGAATAATTTAGCATTATTTAATATGTCTCCAAGTGATTTCACAATGTGAACTTCCACAATTATCCTTTAAGAAATATCTTCTTTTGGTGAATTAAGCCCTTTTCTAATGAGACACATTACCCAGGAAATGACTTAGTTGCATTTATGTAGAAGATTCCAGTACAAGTACATGAGAAGATCACCGAACAGGCAGCTAGGTCATTTGACTTTCCTGTATTGAAGAGGATGATTAGACATCAGAAACCTCAAGAAATCATTTAGTGCAGAAGGCCATGCACGTCAGGCTTAGCTACCTAGCTGCTTCATCCAAGCAGAGTGGGAAGGGGATACAGGATCCAAGGTGCAGATTGATTAAGCAATCAGTTGCAAATCTGACTCATGTGCAGTCAATAGTAACATAAAGGTTTTCAAACATTCTGCAAATTGTATAGCTGGACGATCGTTTTACCCTTATGGATCAGAAATGACAGATTGCAAGTGACTAATTTACAGGGTGACATCCCTTCCTGGAGTACAAGGAAGCTGTTCACAAAATGGGAAATATGTGACTAATTATTTCCCCCATCTGCATTTTGCTGAATGTAAAGGATAATTTGCCCAGCCTCATTTTGTTAGGGGCTAATTGTGACCTGAATGATGTCGTCTGAGTGAGTAAATGGCCCAACAGTGCTACAGAATGTGGGGAAAGCTTTAAGTTACTGAATAGTGATGTAGGTAGTAAATGTATGCTTACACTTTTTTGTTAAGCATATCAGTTTCCAGTTGATTTTTAGTTTCTGTCCTTAAATCTAGACTTTTCCAAAATGGATATTTGTCCCATGCTGAGAGCTTTCTCCTATCCTCAGAAGGAGCACAGGAAAAAACTAAAAACAGAAGCAAGTCTCATTTTGTCAGTATGTTTCAATACTCCAAACTTTCCAGTTGACAGAGAAATGTAAGTGGGCAATCACATTTCTTTGGCTGTCCTTTGGGAAAAGGACAAAAACAGGGTGAGACTGTGATTCCTTGAAAGTTTCAGTTTGCGGACACTGAAAGAAGCATGGATATGTCCATTTAGCAGCAAGTGGGAATTATTTTTTTCTCTGCAAAGGGTACACTTCACTTTGGTGGCCAAATGAGCTGCTTGCTCTTCTTTCTACTCTGCCACTTGTCAAGGGATCTGAGACTATGGATACCATTGTTTGCCAGTAAATCATTGCTTAATTAGAAATGCAGAGCTGTGAAGAGTGAGTACAGGTGACATTATGTCTGAGCAGGAAGGTTGCAGGAGGGAACAGGGATGGATAGACACAAAAAAAAGGATGGTAAGCATGACTGGGTTGGAGTAGAGCAGAAGAGCAGGAAACTGGATGAATAAGAACAAAAATGTCTACAAATCACTACAGGACACATTTTTCTCTGAAATTTGGTCCTCTGAACATTCTTATCTTTCTACTGTCATAAAAGAGCTGGAACACTGAAAGCATAAAGAAAGACTTTCTCCTCCAGAGGGAAGAACTACCTACTAATGCCAACAGTTAGTCTGTTTACTTGACTAGTTTATTTACTGAAATGTGTTTACTCAAGTGACAATTCCAGGCTGTCAGAAAAACTTCAGCTGAGCAGTTCTCTAACAGAAAATACAATTCTATCAAAATAAAAATACAATTCAATCCCTTTGGTTTACACTCCATTCCCAAGGAAAATTAGCTCACCAATGTCAAAGTATCCGATTATTCAATTTAAAACCAAATTCTAACTCCAATATATAGCTTTTTTTCTTGAATTAAAAGTATGAATATTTCAGTCTTACAAAACTGAAATGCCATGCACATCTGTAACACATTAGACATCTATTTCAGGAATAATATTTTGGATTTTGTTTGAAACTGAAATGTAAATAACCTTCAATGTTGTGTTGAAAAAAAATCCTGTTCTTTCTCTAGCTCTGTGATGTATATTATTTGATGTGTATAAGGTGGGGTTTTTTCTCAGAGAACCATTGCTTAATTTTGATGTGGTCTACCTAGACCTCAGCAAAGCCTTTGACACTGTCTCCCACGGTATTCTCCTGCAGAAGCTGGCAGCCCATGGCTTGCATGGGTACACTCTTGGCTGGGTAAGGAGCTGGCTGGAGGGCCGGGCTCAGAGAGTGGTGGTGAATGGAGTTAAATCCAGCTGGCTACCGGTCACAAGTGGTGTTCCCCAGGGGTCGGTGCTGGGGCCTGTCCTCTTCAATATCTTTATTGATGATCTGGATGAGGGCATTAAGTGCACCCTCAGTAAGTTCGCAGATGACACCAAATTGGCTGGGAGTGTGGATCTGCCTGGGGGTAGCGAGGCCCTACAGAGGGATCTGGACAGGCTGGAGAGCTGGGCTAAAGCCAATGGGATGAGGTTCAACAAGACCAA
>JAAGAY010017983.1:0-11696 GCA_011801015.1 Ardeotis arabs | reverse complement strand
AAATATACTCTGCTAAATCCATGCAAGTTGTTATGGTTAACCAGACAAAGAATGTGTCTCTGAATTTATTAGTTAGACAATTAGCCAAAGTAAGAAGTCCATAAATGGAAAGCATTGAATGAAATGTTTGAATGGAAATTAGAAGGGCATGCTTTAAAAAGGAGAAATTTTGCTTCCTAAATGCTGTTAAGTTCTGTAATTTTAAATGTTGACGATGTACTCACTTGAGTAACAAAGGAAAAGAAGGCACAAAAGAGATGTAGCAGACTACTTAATAACGTAGCACATGAGATGGCTGAAGGCTAAGAATCCGTCTAAAATGCTGAACTTTAATCAGTCGCTCATAAGTGTCTAGGAAGAATCACTATGTTAATACAAACTTGATACGATGATATAAAAGCTGGTAAACCTGTTTGAAGTGGTGAGCTGTGTGAATAAGTAACTATGGTAGTGTTACAGGTAAGCTAAATGGAAGCAGAATTTCAGTAGAAGTACTGAGATTGGGGTTTGGGTTAATTTAACCAGAAATGAGAGGGTATTTTGTTTGGGGGGACTTCTTGTTGTTGCGGGTCGGGAGGGTTGGTTTTTTGTTTTGTTTTGTGTTTTTTTTTCTTTTTCCTTGGAAGATGAGACTGATAGTGATAATAATTAAAGAAAAGGAAAAAAAAAAAAAGAAAACCAAGATGGATTAGATCCTTCAGTTGCACTGTATCTTCCATTATATGTGGTAACTTCTCTATCGATAAATACAGTTCTTTCGGCAAGACAGAAAGGTTACAAAGTTAACATAGAAACCTGAGTAGGGTTTAAGCTGTGTAAACTGCTAACTTTTAGGTATTTTTAAGAGGAACTTCTGTATCAGGAAGAAGCACTTTAAAAATGATGTTTTGTTTGCAGTGGTGTATATATTAGCAGTGGAATGCAGAGGCATCAGTATCATTTTTCTTGGGAATTCTTCAAAACAAACTACTGTTCATATACCTGCACATAAAAGCTAGTTTAGCGGCTTGTTCCCAAAGTAAAGGGAACTACAGTGAAGTGTGAAGTGCGCCATTTCACTCATGTTTCTTCAGGAGGAAACTTCCTCAATGTAAGGAACTCGTAACTTTAAAAGGGCTTATAAGTAAAATGGGCTTTTACTTGCATATTGCAATCTTGTGCAGAAAGATGAGGAAGTTGCAGAATGTGTGGCTACAGTAAAAGTTGAAAGCGTCATGTAGCTGGGTTGATCTAGATCATGAAAGATATGTGGCTTAGATGTTTTGCTAATACTCATGAAAACCTACTGAAAACAAGCTAAACCCAATGTTAATCCCGTGCTTGATCCTGACATGGAATCTAAAGTGACTATCAATCAGTGATCAATATAACACATTGCGTATTGATATTGTATTCTGCGTGCCCTTGGTTGTGAGAGCCCTGCGTACTCCAGCATGCTGTAAGTACTTAACTGTTAGGTCTGGATGAAGTTAATAGAAGTGGATCAGTAGTCATGAATCAATTGAACTCTCCTAATATGAAGATTGGCAAACTTTGACAACTGCTGGCTAACAGGATGTGAAGTGGGTTCTGAGAAATTATGAAAAACAAAAGGGCAAAATAACTAACTGCAAAGAAGAAAGTAGTAAAATATAGATGTGGTATATGTATTTGTTTCACAGTGTATTTGGTTTAATTAAACAGGCCTTAAATAGGCCTTAGATCGCACTTCTTACGGTGATAGTTTTATACTTTTAAAAAAGTGACTCTTTATCTGATAGAGCAGTTTCTTAAAAGTCTCTGCTAGCAAACATCCACTAGACATTTCTGTACTGCTTTTCCTACAACATATTTTCTCCATTCTTCTATATCTTACTTTAAACATTTTGCAGAAAGTTCATAGGAAAGTGTCTCTTGCTTCTAAGCCAGTTTTCATGTAAGTTTGTTCAAGGTAAAAAATGGAACACTTATTCCTCAATAGTTAGCAAATGCATAGTACGAAATAAACTTGGCAGTAAACAAATCCTGTTTTTACTTTGTTCTGTTTACTGCCTTCACCAGCAAAATTACCTGATTACCAAAGACTGAAAGATTACATAAAGCCAGCTTTACGTTTTTACCTCCTTTTATCTCCAGTACAGGTCTTTTGTAGGAGGGAGAAGGAGCTTGAGTAAGAACCAGTATTGCTGATGTTGCCTTCCCTTCCAAAATTCTGCTCTCCTTCTCTGGGTTTGCATCTTTTTAGAACTTTGTCCAGAGGTAAAGTAGCCTCTCCAGTGCTTGCTTTCAGGGTTAATTGCACAGCCTTTAACTCTTTGTGTCCTGGTGGAAGCAGCAGCTCTATTTCCTCATAAAACTAAACTTTAACTTATGATGCTGTGGGCTGTTAAGGAAGGCATCCATGAAATAAAACCTTTTAAGTTTCATATGAAAAAAAACCTAGGCTTTTTTTTTTTTAATCATTATTTAAAAAAAAAAAAGTGCAGTTTTTGTGAGGTAGCATATATTTCCAAAGATGTGTGCTTTCTTGGGAGTGATAATAGATGTCAGCATAGTAAGCTGATAAGGCTAGGTTAACAGAAATGAATACTTGAGAGTGTTTAAATGAAGTTATTGTGTATACAAAATGATTGCACTTTTGTACTTCTAGGTGTTCTTTACCACTTCTTTTCTAGACAGTAATGTAAATGTTTTTAACTTTAGACTTCTCTTGTTAATGCTACAGGTTTTATTTTAAGAAAATTTTTTGTTCACTTAAAATTGTGCTTCCAAAACAATAGCTGTTTAATGCTGGGGGTTGTTGGGGGGGGGAGTATATTACTTGGTTTTATTTGCTTAAATGAAATTGTTTGGTCAAGATAGAGAACTTGGGCCATACCCTAAAGTAAATAAGCATGTAATAAACCCTCATTTGCTTCAAATGGAAGTGTTAAAGGCTCTACTTGGAATGAGTTTTTCAAATTCAGATGTAATACATATTTCTAAAGTTACAAAACGTTGGCAAAAATGTCTTTATTTTTGTATTGGTCAGAATAAAGGGATTTTTAAATGTATATTTTGTTTTAATGGAAGCCTTAGTCGTCTAATTTCCTAAGATGCTGTACTGAAGCATAAAATTAATGACAGAATTGTGTTTAAAAGGCTATTGGTAACCTGTTTTTTTTAAAGTAATTATGAACAGTACCACAACTGAAATAATGTAAATTGTGCTTGCATGATGGCACATCTGGTATAGTTTTTAGTTTGTTTTATATTTCCGTTTCATATCTGGGACAGTAATATTCATGAAAAGAATAGAATGAAAAATGGTTAGTATTTTGTTAGTCTGCATGGTATAAATTGGACAGTTGAGTCTTAGATTACACAACTATGTTTTCCGTATAAATGTATATAACATTAGACACTTGTACCTGGCCTTGTTAGGTTAAACTACTAGACAGGACTATGGAGACCTGCATTTCATTCCTGGCTGCTCTGCTCTCAGCTAGGTGACATTAGACAGGATGACTTTGCTTACTCCTGTCTCAGTTTCCCCATCTTTAGAATAAAGCTAATGATTCTTGCTTTTTTAGAGATAAAAAGTACTGGGTATTTATTATTAGCTGTGGTCAAGTGCCTAAGGACACCTTAAAAAGGTACAAGTAACCTAATTAATCTGTTTTCAACAGACATTGTAATTAGGCTGAACACTCAGCAGAAAGACTGGCTTCAAATACTGTTCAGCTAGGACAGATTAGCCTCAAATAATTTTGCATTACTCTTGTTTCTTCAGAACAGGAAAATGTCACACATTAAAGTGAAAATATCCTGACCTAGTCTACTGCAGTTTAGACATGAAAATGTGTGTACAGCTGCTTGGGACTTCTCAGGTCCCTACAAATGCTTCCAGAACTGGTGAATTTAGGGAAGCACTTTGAGTTTTTTTTTCCATTTGTGGATATATATTACTTTTTAAACAGTACTCTGTTCAAAACTTGTATTAGTAAAATATACATCCTGTTCTCAGTGGAACATAAACAGTCCTTAAAATACCTTCAGGTAGGTGCATGGGTGAGGGTTTTGGTTTTGTTTTGGTTTGGGTTTTTTCCATCTTCTGAATTCTGTCAGTCTGCCTGTTAATGTAGGAACTTGTGTAAGATGTAGACTTGTATACATTTGGCTGAATTTTCTTTGTCAGAGTAGATGTCTTCCTAAGACGCAGATCTGTTGTTTTAACTCAAGATAAATTATTAGTCATGACTAGTAGAAAAGTATATTTAGTTACAGTATGTGTAATAGCTCTGCTCGAACAGTTTTATACATTGTGAATGGTCATTAATTACAATGTATCTTAAAATCTGTGGTAGAATAACTAGATAAACACGTCCTTTACATTGGGAAATGGTGATTTAAGGGCTTAATGATGGGATTAAGAATCTCTTTGTCAATGTCTTAGTGCTTTGCTGAATTAGAGACTAAGACATTACATGGCCTCTACTTAGAGTCAGAGTAACAAAGCCTTATGGTGTGTTATATGCAGCACAAGGGTGCTTTTTCTTTGATTTTTCTAGAAATCACTTGTACAACTGGTACAAATTGGTTTCTGGTAGGCTTTTTGTTTGCCTTTGTTTTCTCTATGTGGATCCAGTAAGTGAATGAGTTCAGGAGCAGACTGAGCTGAAGCCATCTCTCATGAGATAGTGCTCTGTAGCATGGCCAAAGCATTTGTATGGTACTGTGAAGCTTTAATTATTAATGCTTGATCTACAATTTCTAGCACAAGTGAAATAGCTCCTTTGGTAGTGTTTGGGGAGGGACGGGAGTTTAAAGAAATGACATGTATGTTGTAGGGTCTGATCCATGACTTCTATTACTTTGAGATACGATTCAGAAGTACTACATTGAAACAGAAACTAGTAGTGCCATTAGTTAACAAAATGCTTTGGACATGTCCTTACAGTAACATTCTATCTGATCAGTTTGTTTATTTGAACTGCAGCAGTATAATTATGTCACACTGACACAGGTCCACACCATTTTTGTTACTGCCATTTTACAGTTACTGATTACTTAATACATTTGACAGCTCACCAGTGAATTGAACTGCTTGCATGGCAGTCTGAGCATGCATCCTGTGGAGCGAAGTTCTGCTCTGTGGGTTTTCTCATGGCACTTTGTGGGATGTTTTTCTGAACCTACAGGAATTCTGTGACTGTGTGTCAAACTAACACCGTTTTGTGGCATCCATCAACTTTGTCAGTGCAACTTCTGGCAGCTGGTAAGGAGGATATGGCTGAGTTCTATGGTGAGCAGACACTAGTATGAACAGGATAGTAGTGCGCAGTTGCAAGCTTATGTTCAAATAAATGGACCAGCTCTGCTGGGAATTCTGGTGCTGTTGTCCTGTGGGTAATAGAAGATGCTGAAATCAAGCTATTCAAACTAATGCATTTAACTTCACAAATAGGGTGATTTGAGAGAGTTCATGTGATTAGACAGTATGGCTCAGTTGTAGGACCACCAACTGTGGGTAGTGGTGATCTGATTGGTTTTTTAAGAGTAGGCCACCCCTTCTATTTTTTCCTGATGTTAGGTGTAGATGCAAGTTCCTATACTGTGTATCAACATTATGCTCACTTTGGCTATAGTTCCTGTTTGCTGCTCCAGTGATGTACAGAGCAGTTCCGCAGTGGATGCACCATGATGGCAAAACTGTGCTCTCATCAATGTAGTCTGTCGTAAGTGTAGTTTTGCTAGGACAACAGCATCTATAATATTGCCTTTTGTTATTTTATTATTGATATATAGGAGCTGTTAGGGACCAAATAAGAAACAATTGACTGGGAAGGGCTGGGCTATGAAAGGTTAATGTATACAGATGTTTCCTGTTCTTTTTTGTGCCATAAAGAAAGGTTGATATATGGCAGGACCCGGTGCTCTACCCCGTTATGTGAATCAGGAAAACTGGGCTGTAATGGTAAAAACCTTAATGTGGACATGACTGAATTCATTAGCTATTTCTGCCTCCAATTCCTGTGGATTTCTTTAAGCTTTTTTTTTTTTTTTTCACTGGAGATGTATTGTTTTTTAAATAACAGATAATTTCTGACTTGTTCTCTAAATAACTACAGATCAGAGAGCTTGAATCAAAAACTTATAATATCTGTTTCATGTCTGTAGTATTATGTATGGTAGTCTGGTGCTGAAGCAAACTGGTTTTTCTGTTGAGGTTTTTCAAACGTTTGCTATCAAGCAACATGGTAGCTTGGCTCAGAGATTTTCAAGTTTTCATTAAATACGAGAACATGTTAACCTGAAAATGAAAGTAGCAGAAGCCGTGCTGTTCCTGTTGCGAAGAACCAGGGGAACAGCTGCCCACTAACTTTCCACGATATCAGAGCATCACAAAAAAAGCCAAGAGAAGGCATAATTAAGTCTGCAATACCAAGGTGCTAATAGATTGTATCAAAGTTCTGAGATAAATCACAGGGATAATGTGAGGCTCTGTTTGTTAGTGTGACAGAAACACTTGCAAGCAGATCAGGTCAGAAAGGAGAACTTCTCTTGTGGATTACTACAACAGTAGTAGTTTTCTGAATTAGTGTTGGGCCTTTAAACCCGGAGAATATTGCTCAACTGTTGGAATGTAAGGGCTGATACACCTTTTTTGATGTCTTGTAAAAGTTAATGTTCAAAGTGCTTGAATGTCACTATCGTGTTGTTTCTTTATGAAATTTAAAAATAAAATTATGTGCATGAACTTCATAAGTACGTCTGTAACATCCTTCTGTGTACTCACATTTGTTAGACTTGAAATAAATAGGTTATTAAAAGTAGTATGAGCTAATAGTAAGTCTAACTGTTATTTACCTGATTTTGAACTAGTACTTGTAAATAATTGTGGTGTATAGCTCTTCTGAAATTGTTTTTCTATCTATCTGTATGTATAAAATTTTTTTTGTTGTTTTAAGCTTCATGTAACTTTTGAGGAGAAATTGAGAGTTGCTCTTTAGAAAAAGCAGAAGAAAGTCCTCTTTTAAAAAAAAAAAGTCCCAAACACAAACTACCTAATTAAACAGGAAATAATATTAATTATATGGTTTAGTATATCACTGGTGCTATAGTTTATTTATGAACTTAAAAACTTTAATGTATGTGTTTTTGAAAATTGTCAAAAGGTGTATTCAGTTTGGTTTTCTGTTGCAGATCACTAAGGCACAAGGCAGGTTTGTGATGTAAATTTAGGGTGGAAGAGTTCTCTTTGGTTCATTGACCACATCGTGTGCTGGAACTGGAAGTTTTGCCCGTACAGACTTGAGGCTGTTGTTCAAAGAAAGTGTCAGACTTCGTCAGCTGGTACTGCTGCTGAAAATGAGTATGTGCCATGTTGTGTTGCTTTACATTTGTGCAGATGGCTATATGGTGAACAGCTTTTTCTGTTAGTTTTGTTTTGGTGGGTTTTTTTCCTCCATAAATTAGTTTTCAGACAGATCACATTCACAATCCAGTTCACTATGTAGGCCATATAAAGGTTTGTACTGGCATATATCAGCAAATGGTCTGGGGCAGGAACAAACTGTTGGAGGAGGTTAGGACTGCTGGTTCTGCAGGGTGCTTTTTTTTTTGCCTGCAGTGCTGGTTTATGCAGTAAAATGTTTTATCAGATTACAGGCTGAGATTTACTCTCATGTATGTAGCTTTGAGCTACGGACTGTGAAGAGTCCAATTCTGCTGCAGATGAATGTAGAGTTAATGAACAGCCCATGCACTGTCTATGGCAATTCTTTTCTAGCTTTCCATTCTTCAAGCAGGAGGTCTCACAGTATGCTGCATGTGACAGTAAAAAACTGTTCGTCTGAAAAAGCATTGAAAATAGAATTGCTTTGGACATCATACATGGATGGAAGATGTAGTTTCATTTAGATTCATGTTGAAGGTTGAGAACAGTGTTAAGGTTTTATAGCAGTATGCTAGGCAAATATGGGGATATGACCACTACTTTATTTGGTAGCTTTCGGAAGTTACTGTTAAACCTTTTATACACTCGAGGCCAGGAGTAGTTTTGAAAAATCTTGAATCTTTCTGCTCTTTCTCTAACTTCGGTGAAAGAAAAGTTGAGTGTACAATTGAAAGAGATGGGGTCAAATTTTGAAGTGAACACAATTTACTGTGCAAATAATAATATAAAATTACTGTCCATTAAGATAATGAAGTGTGTGAGGTATTACAGTTTGGTATTAATACATTTGTCAGTTATTGAATAGTTCAATAACTGTGAGCCATCTGAAGTTTTAGTAGGGAAAAAACCCAAACACTTATTAGTTGAACGTTTGCAATAACAGAATACCTCTTAATAGTCACGAGCATCAATTAAAGCACCACTTTAGGGACTTTGAACTAGTCTGTACAAGATTGATGCTGTACTTCAGAGGTCTAGCCAAATTTGGAGGAAAGAAAGGCCTGAAAATATGGTGCAGAAATAACAAATTTGAGGTAACAAAGTGATTAAATATCTTCAAAGTTCTCATGATGTTTAATTCATTCTTTCTCCTTGTACACATTGCAAACTCTGGGTGTATTATCTTCATAACTCTGCTATATCATCAGAATCTGGGACTTAATTGCACTGTTAGGGTGAAGGACTATCTTCAGAATAAACAAGGAGGGTGTTTTTGGTGATTCCAGATGTTCCAAAGCTCTCTACTAACAACTGGCTTATTTGTGTAATGTGGGCAAGAAATTTTATGCCAGTACTTAGATAAATGGAAAAAACTTGCTTAGTTCTGTTCTTCTGCCTACCTTCCTTATTTCTCTTCTGCACGAAGAGGAACATAACCTCTTTTATGATAGATTTTAGAACTTACACTGTTCACATCACTTAGGTTATTAGATACAAGATTGAAATTGCTCTTTCATCATTGTGATGCGTAT
Source organism: Ardeotis arabs (assembly GCA_011801015.1). Lineage (NCBI taxonomy): Eukaryota > Metazoa > Chordata > Aves > Otidiformes > Otididae > Ardeotis > Ardeotis arabs. Next base: position 2,807 of record JAAGAY010017983.1, on the reverse strand, counting down.
TATCTTATCACTTGGATTTTTAAGTAATGTAAGTCCAAAAGCCTCCAAAACTATTGTTGAGAATTTAAGAGGAATGCAAATTGACTGTGTGGCCTGTTGCTTTTTACAAGCATAATATGTAAAACAATCCACTGCTTTTCTACTTCATGTGTTTGTTTGTACAGGAAGACTTTGCAAAACAATTAAGTGGAATGTGTTTTAAGAGGATGTTCCCTTTATAGGCAGATCTGCATATGACATGACAAGATTATTTCTTCCCTAATTCTCAAATCGTGTAGGCTAAAATTATAAGATGAGTGATGACAAAGAAGTATCAGCTTTTCTTAAAAGACAAACGTATGTTGTTATCCTCTGACGTTGTAAAGATGTATGCTGTCCGAAGCACATGAGGAACTATGTGGGTGTAATGAGGTGGAGAGACAGAATACAGTAAATTAGATTCTAGCAAAAGGTTACACAAGGCAGTCAAACTGAAGGCAGTTTCAAAGACTTTTATTGAAAAGTACCAAAATAAGCATACTACAGATCTACAGAACATTTTAAAAACAGCAAAGCCTTTTTGTAGGACATGTTCTAAACTTAGTGGCAGCAGTAGAAAAGTAAAAGTACTGTAAATCGTACATGCCTGACTACTAGTGTAGCATTCTTGAACTGCTGCCCATTTAGGACTCGGCAATCTCCTTTAATGGAAGCATGTTTTCTTCAATATTTGAGTTTGTTTATTGCTTATTTATAAGCTCATATAAGCTGGTGATTTAGGCTGAGAATGACCGAATGGTAAAGTTATCATTTGCAAATTATAATATCTGTATAGTTAGAGATTCTTAGGAAGATTATTTAAATTTTGTTCTTGAAACTTAACCCATTATTTAATGATTTTTCTTCAAGTTGCTAGGATTTGTGTCTTCAGTCTCTCCTGAAGAGGTGGAAACATGACATTTTGAAATTTAAAACAGATACTACTTTAACATCAGAACAAAATCATTTCACAAGGTTTTGTAATTGTTCTCTACTTGTTTCCAGGGATGAGGTGGTGGATGCCCCATCACTGGAAACATTCAAGGCCAGGTTGGACGGGGCTCTGAGCAACCTGATCTGGCTGGAAACGTCCCTGCTCCTTGCAGGGGGGTTGGACTAGATGACCTTTAAAGGTCCCTTCCAACCCTAACTATTCTATGATTCTTCTGACTACTTCTTTATTCATACCAGTTAGTCTGAGTCAAACTGAGTATTTGTCAGTTGGGAGAAAAATGTACTCAGTTTTAACTATTCATCTTTATCAAGTTGGTTCAAATACTATTCCTCACCACATAAGCCACTTCACGAAGTAATATCTAAATCTGACTTTTTTCCTTTTCATTTTTTTATGTAGTCTTTTCAAATAAAATTAGTATCTATGGCAAAGTTCATGGCATTCATCAGCAGCTATTTTTTATTTTGGGGGGTAAGCTCCTTTCTTGAATTCTGCCTTTTGTGGTAACATACTGCAAAATGCAGAAACATTTTATGATTGTTAGTTTAAATGCATTGGAAATTGGTATTAACTAGTATTAGGAGTCTGTATAAGAGAGTGAGTGAATGTGTTCTCAACCTTTAATTAAACTAATTGTAACTTTTTTTTTTTTAAGTCCTTAGAAGTTTCTTAAGTGCAGGACATGACACATCAGTCTGCCATAGCGTAGTATTCAGTACCATCTTCTATTTTTCAGGTTAGCAGCCAGCACTGATATTAAAGTGTTCTTTTTAAATGTTTTTTTTTTTTTTTATGGGAGTAACTCAGTGACACAGTCGGCAGCAGCTGGCATGCATGTAGGAATTGGTTTCTTTAACTCCAGTTTGATTCTTGAACCAGATGACCTTGGATATGAAAGAAAGGCAAGAGAGATGCAAGTTCTGCAAGTGGTCTCACATTTTTTTAACTCTTTCCTTTCTATAATAGACAATACTGTTTTGTGGACTCTAAAATAACATTTAGTTTCTTTAACTTTTTTCTGCCTTTCCCTTATGTTCTATTTACTTGAATTAATTTACTGTCAATTTAAGGTTTATACAGTGCTTCACGTAAATAGATTTTTAAAACTTAACTACAGGCATCTGTATTCTGAATTTATTAATGTACATTTTCTAAGCTATGCAGTTGAATTATTTTCTTATTGATTTCCATCTAGCATGTGGTATTTTCAACATATATAGTTAGCAGAGTGCAAGACAAAAATTAGTGAAGGAAATCTGCAGAAAATGTCAGATGTTTCTAATTACTTTATTAAAAGTTTAAAAATTCATAAAAATAAGCTGTCTATTGTCCTGAAGTATTTAAGTGTTTCTTTATCACAATGAATATACTGGAAGCTTAGTACATAGTCAAATACATCTACTGAGAATTCCTGCAAATCAGTTACAGCAGCAATGAGCATTTTGGTGGCATGTACTGGGAGTGATGAGAGATGCTATTTCGTCCGTCAGGGTTAGCAAAAGAAGGGAAGGGCTGCCTGTGGTTCTGGCATTTTCAGAAAATGGGGAGAACCTGTGTCCAGGCAGAAAGAAGAATTGTCTGTACCTCAGAATGTTTATAATAATGCCAGTTCATTATACCCTGGCTAGATAAAACAGCGGGAAGTGTGTGAAAAGAAACCAGTAATGCTGAGAGAGGTCAGAAAAGTGTACAGTTGAGAGGATGCTAGCCTTAGCTAAATATAGTATCTTATTTTGGAAGATGGTAGAGATAGATTGAGGCTGTACTTTATTTTTGTGTAGTTTAGTTTCTTTTTTTATATGGAGACTGTCGTCGTCACCACCCCCCCCCCCCC